>JAAEAF010008702.1:0-51610 GCA_011037195.1 Triatoma infestans | reverse complement strand
TCGATATCGAAAATTTGGCACGATTGCAATACTTCCTCTTACTACTAGGAGTAAGAGAAAGTAAAAATTTACTAAAAACAATTTTACCAAATAAATTGACCAAATAAGATATGACATAGCAAGTTTGGGACAAGAGACTCAGCGATCTATCTAATAATTCTAAAAGGTTTACAAGTTGTTTTAAAAATCAATGGATCAGCACATTTTCTTAGGCATGTAGTATAGAATTGAAATAAAATAAATAAGTAACTCAAGTTTTCAAAAATATATTCATGTTTTTATCTTCTTGGTATAAAATCTAGTAACTTACTTTTTTTTTTAAAAAAAAAAGATATAAGTATTTCTTTTCAAGTTCTAAAGCTAGATTTTTATTATTATTATTTGAAAAGTGATAAATTGGTTTCGATCGGTAGAAAATTTCATTAATAAAAATCGTACAACTATGTTGGGTATACCAAGAAAATTAGTTTTTAATCAACGAGTCATAATAATTAGAAATTTCATTAATACTTACAACATTAAGAGTAAGTTGTGATTTCTCCACGTTAAGTTTGGAAAATGAACGCTTTTTTACAGACTTATTTTCTTTTTAGGGTGTTTACAAAGTACAATGAAAATATGTAATTATAAAGAAATATATATTAATTGAATTTACTTGTCCACAAATTGTTAATACTAACCTTATGTTGTTTTATTTATCGTAGTTTTTTATGTTATTGCTTTGTACGTTGCGTGTTATACAGTATATTTTAGTTGGGTAAGTATTTTCATTTTTTTATACATTATATGTAGAGTTAAGTAACGGTATGTTACTTGTTAAAAATTCCTGTACGATTGTTATTAATCTGCGTCAAATATTTATAGATGAACTTTTTTTTTTTATTCTATCTTCATGTTATTCGTAATATATAAAACGTATTGCAATGAAAGTGCACCATGTGTTTCTTTAAATTTACTAATGGCTTATTGTTTGTTCAATTTTAGTTTCTTTTTTTGTTATATAAATATGGATATCTTTTGAAGGCCTGTGTAGGAGTTGTTTATATATTAATTATTTGTTTATCACTATTATATATATATGTTAAATTTAACCAAATTTGTGTTACTTACTGTGCTGTAAGCGGTACTTAGCTATTAGCAAGATGGTAGCAACTGGCTGGAAATGGCTTTATTTTAAAAGTAGAATACTGTATTAAAGTTATGTTTTGAGTGTTACACACCCAAGTTTACAAAAAAAAAAAAAATAATCTCAGATTACTATGTTTCCAATAGTCTGAATTGCGCTAAAAGAAATAAAACTGATTTATTTTTTTTCGGAAGCCCAAAATTATAATTCAAGTTATTATATAATAGATTAGTTAATATCATGAAAATTAAAAATACAAAATAAAGAAATAAACCTTCTTTTCTTTCACGAGATAAGTTTCTTGGATACAATATGCCCATCAATGTTACTTTATACATTATGTTTGACAGAAGGTTAAATTGGTTCTGGAATTAATTTTAAAATGGAATCAGATTTTTTTGGTTATAACAATAGAAAACAATTGGTTGATGAGTCTGACATCACTGCTCCGCACAAAATTTTTGATCTTAGATATATTATATCAAAAGATTATTACACAAAGGAAACTACACAAAATATAATATTTATTTACAATAATAATTATTATAACAATAAAAATTAGGTTGTATTTTATTTATTATACATTATTATAAATTTTATTATTAAAATATATATATATTTATGATATCATGAAGTAGAAAAAAAAATATGTACAGGTTTTGACCACGAATATATCTAAAGAATGTTTTGTAAATACAAGAGAACGCTTTTTATTACAGTCGATATACATATATTTTATAAGGTAACCTTTAATCAGCACATTTCAACACAACCTACATAAATTTCTGTTTCTAAATTACACTATTGGATACAATTGAATTTCTTAATATATGTCGGTAATTACATACACCATTTGAAAGCTGGTCTTTAACAGTAACTGTATTAAGTTTTATAAATACATGTAGAAGTACAGGATGATTGGTAGATAGTAAACAAAACAAATTCTGGTATCCTTTAGTTTACTTGCAACCAATTAAACCATAGATAACCTTATTCAATAGTCACCCCAGACTTGGGCAAGTGGTATACAGTGAGAGTAGTTACAAAGGTGTGGGTGGCTATGTGATTTGGCGAGATAGTGCTTCCCAATCCAAAATGTATCGCGATTTAAAAAACATTCAATATTTCTTTTTTTTTAAACAAATAGGCGACATGGGTAGGAAAGGAGTGTACATTGAAAACGTTGATATTGAAATGAAGATTTCCTTTTAACAGTATCTCATTATAAATTTTATACATTTAAAGTAAATTCCCTGCGGACTAGCGACTGAGGGTCACTGTGTTAGAGCATCTCTGTGGGTAAACTATACCCAACTATATTTTATTCGGATTCACACTTCTTGGGAAGTTGCTACATCAACTACTTTTGCCGGTACTATATGCTATTTTGTGGAGAGGTGTTTAAAGTGTGATATCAGTATGATATTATACAGTGTCCGGAGACATTAAAAAAGGATGCTAATATTTCGAGTTTGAAGGAAATCTATTTAGTAATGTAGATGTAGCCTAAAAATCCATTGCGACAAATAGAATCTATCGAGATTCCCTTGTATTTAAGTCTATGTACATAGTAATTAATCGTCCATAAAGTGTGCAAAATGTACACATTGTGTAAGCATTTGTGGTGGTGACGACCTACACTTTTCCACTGGGTCTACTAAACTCAAGCCAGTTCACAAATCAGTTATCTCTGAAGGCTGTGTATTGTGTGGGCGTTGGACCGTCAATATCCTATGAAGTACCTAGACCACTGCCCCTAAGGAGAATTTTGAACTCTTGAAATTTTGATTTTTTTATGTTTCTTAGGTAAAATTGGATTTGTCTCAAAATATTCAATTTCACAAAAATACTCATAACTCCGAAAAAGGCACAAAATATGTTGTCACTATCTTCCAATCGCCTACCTTACGTTTTTTTCACTTAGGTATTTTTCCATTTTCATATACCCAGTTCACACAACACAACAAATAGATATTTTTCGCTGATAAAGACAAACATATAAAACTATATAAAATGCAAAATAACCAACTCACTGTTCAGTACATGTGTACATTCCTCATAATTTTAAAATAAATAATTTTCCTTAAAGATATACTTTTTTTACATAAAATACTCGTATTTTTATCAGCTTTTTTGCAGACAAACAAACAAAAATAAAGTTTACGAGAAGTTCTTTCAATTTTTCTTGTATTTTAACGTTTCCCTGCAGAACAAATTGTATATCTCTTACCATAATGCCAGGCAAAGCTTTAAAAGTGCCTCATGCCAAACAGAACAACTAAAAAACAGGACGGTTTCAAAGGCTTAGGTACGACGGCAAAGGTAGGCTTAGAAAAATCTTTCAACGCATAGCTAGTAGCTACTTACCTATGTGCTACTGAAATATGCTTTACTATATGATTCAGTGCAATCAACATTTCAGAACTTTATTAGTTAGTTTCCGTTATAGCATAATTAATCATTCTCGTTTTGCTGTCTTGATAAATATAACGAGCTTATAAGGGTTCTTTGACTATATCGACCATTAGAACATGGATGCATGCAAAGCAGATCTCAAGAATGTGATTTGGAAACTTTGGTCCGAGACAGGCAATAACTCCAAGAAGACCGTGTGGCAATTAATGTAGAAATAGCAAGCCGCAGGGACAGCCAGGTGCATTTATAGTTCCTGACATAACACATCTATCAGTGTAGACTTTATTCCATTCTTTTTGTTATTCTTAATACCTTTTTTGTAAACGTCGTAGTCAGGCCATATTGAGGTCACACATACTGCATTAAATAGGAAAAAGAAGAAATCAAATTTTAAAGTTTACTATGGAAAGAACCAACGGATATATTAGGACGGTCTTAATTATGAGCTAAGAGCGAAAAATTGGTACAGGTTATATTTGTGGAATACAAATTATAGCTGCGAAAACATGCGAGAAATTCTCGTAACTTTAAAAATAAAACACAATCGTAGATGATCTGATATCACTATCATAGAGGGAATCGTGACAAACGATTCTCTGTTTTTTTGTTATTTCCAATATATGAAAGACTATGACTTACTAGAGAAAATTCCTCTCCATTAAATTTACATTAATTCTGTTTTAACTTTAGCTTTATTTATTTTGTAAAAACAAATTTTTCGTAGATAATTTGCATGTACTTATTCAGTAAGTCGGATATTTATAATAATCTATATCCACTATATACAAATTGGGTATCCATTTTAATGCATCGCTAAGAAGCTGTTCAAATTTTACAGAGATAAAAAGTGGCGCAATACAATAGGCAGATTTTTTTTTTAAGATGTTCTATTTTAGAAATTCGTCTAATTGAAAAAAAGGAAAATTTTCTATTATTTTTAATCAATAATTTCCACTATACTATCCATAATAGTATAAAAATTATAATTTTTTACATAGGATATTATAGAGAATGATCAAATTCAGGAAACTTTATGGATTGATGATAAAGTATTAATGACTATTTTGAGAAGGAGATCAGTTGGTTATACTTTTTGATGAAGCTAGCTAACTCATACCTACCCTGTACATGATATACCTAAAATAAACTTTCCCAAAAAAATATATCAATTAAAAATGTTAAGAGCAATAAACTAAAGTAAGTATACCAACTTCTCAGAAAATCAGTGATGCCGTTTTCGAAGAACTTGCGATAAACTGTGTTTTCACAGTAAAGTGGTATGCGGTTTCCTGAATCTTACATGTCGGATATCTTGGAGAAATTAAACGAATTATCGAGTTTTATCTTTTTCATTATTAAATTCCAGTATTCACTCATCCATGAAGTATACTGATTATTTAAGATCTATTAAGCGAACACATTTTGCTGCTTTTATTTTGATAAAAACTAAATTTTTCAAAACTTTTTCCTGAAAAATTTGTTTTTATTACTTTCAAATTGCTGTAAATTTAACGTTATTAATGACTTGGTCAAAAAACATAAAACAAATCCCAAACTGCAAATTTCTCCTTCTTTCAACGGTCCAGTTTTGTTTGGTCCAAAATTCATTCAGTTACAATTTTATCCAAAAAAGTTATAAGTCGTTTTTATGATACAATATACGCATTTAGATAACATCAATTATCAATTGAAATATGAAGTAAAATAAACAGTACGTGTTTGAATTATGGTTTCTGTTGATTAAATGTTAAAAAAAAAAAAAAATTTGGCTGAAAACAACTCCTAAGCGCCATAATTATGGAACCCTCGCATGAATGTTTTAAATATAATATATAAATCCCTTGTTTATTGAATCACCGTTAAAACTCATCATCATCGAATATTTCTAAATAAACATCATACGACTCTCGATTGCAATTTCCATCGATATTAAAAACATATTTGTGGAATGTTCCATCGACACATATAGCTGTAACAAGAAATTTTATTTACCATTAATTCACAAGTCTTGCCCATTTCACAAGCAATTTATAGTTGCGCAACAGTTTGTTGGCGCAATATCAATGGTTTAGACATAGATTTTTTTCTGCGAAATACTTCCAACCTTCTTCAAAATATTTCTTCAGTCTAATTTCCGATTACTTGAAGGAACCAAAAAAAAGCTTCAAAAAAGTCATAAATGTGGAATCGATTCTTTCTTCCGAATTGGTTAATTTCTTCCAAACTATGAATCAACATCAATCATGAGGTAATAATAAAAATATTTTCCGGGGAGCATTCAAATCATAAAAAAAGCATTCAAATCCATAAAAAATTGGACAGGCCAAAGCTGGTCACATTGGGCCATGTTACTTAATAAATAGTAATATGAAAGTGATTTATTAACTGGCCAATCAAACTGCTGCAAATTTGAAAACTGCATTTGGCCAACAATCAATTAGATCGTGCAGTTCTAATGCGCATGCCTAATCATCCTGGATTAAAATAATATCGCATAATCTATTTCATGTATTAATTTGACTTAAAGCAAAAAACGAGTTCCTTGCAGGAAATCAACAATAAAAATTGTTGATAGGCAAAACAAGGTAACTAGCGATAGGAATTTGAAAAATTGAACGAGACAGTTCCCGAAATTCAAAAATATCATTTTTCTGGGGAAAATGTTCGCAATAAAGGTGACACGACATAATGTCTAGTAAAGATATAATGTGAAGAAAATTGTGAAATCTGAAAAACTATCTGTTGTAATGTCACATACTGTATTCTGTCAATCGATTTTCCGCTTACAACGTACAGTAGCTGAAGTTCGTAATCTCAAGTATAAAAACCGCTGAACTTCATATATTTCACGCATTAAAATGCAGGATCTTATTTAAAATTACATGAAATAATCCAGAAAATTACCTATAACAGACTTTCTGGATCCAAAACCACAGATGCAAGCGCATTCTGGTGGAACAGTGAAAGTTGCCAAAGCCCACTGAGATTCCACATAGGTTCCCAAGAAACTTATTTTTGAAAAACTAAATTATATATAAAAAAAAAAAATTAATACAATTGTAAAAAATAAATAAATATAATTTTTACTTATTCAGACGGATACTTACGATGATCTTTTATTTAAATGTGTATCTTTTAACGCAAATATATGAATTGTTCCTTTATCGCTTGAGCAACATAGAAATTCAGAATCCTTACTGAAATTAATGCTGAAACAAAAATATATATCTGATGTAAAACTCAGATTTAATTGGTAAAATAATCTTTTAACTATATTATGAGAGAGATCTATGTTGAGTGTATTATGGGATCGATTTGCTTATTTGAATCAAATAGAAGAAGGCAGTTGGAAAGGAACAGAATGGATTCCGCCAAAACGAAACTAACTTGGGACGAGGCAAATTTCAGAAAAATTAATCGAAAAAGGGAAAAAGACAAAGAAAACCAATTCGATTCACCCGTAGTTTAAATTGAATAGAACAGAATATATATGCCTGAAGAAGTTTATTCTCTTCAATGAACTTAACATTTTCATAGATGAATAAAGACTGCAATGTTTAGATTCCATTTTCTTTAAATAGCAGCTTAGAGCTGTCTCTTTTTCTTTCCTTAAATATGATGCGTAAAGCCTATTGTTTTTTGTTTGCATCTTGAAAACAGTTTTAACGTCAGGGGCCGCTCCCCATAATAACAATCCATATGCTACCACTGGCAATGAATGAAAACTTGGCTCACTGAAGCCTATTTTTTATCAATTATGAATTTTTTTAAAGTGCCAAATCTAAAATTGTTCAATAAATTCTATACATCCGGTTTTTTTGAAAAATAATAAATCTAACAGTGTCTAAGTTCTTTTGATTGCATATTTGAGAAAAAAAAAATTATATTTGTGATAGGATTGAAACGAACTGCTTATAATAAACAGTATATAGATGTAAATTACCAGTACAGAGTTGCTGGATCTGTACCCCTTCGTAATTCAACTAGGAGTCTTCGTTTCAAAGTGTCCCATACTCTGATGAGAGTACCTTTAGTAGATGCTGTTGCTATTAAAGTACCTTGTTGATTAATAGCCAGACATGCAAGCTCATTCTGATGGCCATTTAAAGTTACTGGTGTACTTGAAACACCAGCTTCTGTATTGGAAAGATCCTAAAAAGAATTAAGAAATAATAATGTAAAAATTCAGATGTAATATTTGTATTTTTATTATTTTCTATAAAGAGATGATTTTTTTTTTTTTTTTTAATATTTACATACATAATATAAAAAGTACACGCACTTACAACTAGTTGGACCGTGCCAATTTTATGCCCAGGATAGACTAACAGATGCCTTTCTGCTGTTAGAATTGGAGTCACTTCGCAAAGACCAAGTGGATTTGAACGAGTTTCCAAAGTAAAAAGACGATCAATTTTGTTTGGAAAGGAAAATACATTTATCTGTGTCAGTGTTGCTATTATAATTCTGTAAAAATTATTTCGTATTAAAATAGTTCTTAGTTATCATAAAAATATTTATTTAATATCTATAATTGCAATTATGGAATAACCACAGCTAGGTCAGTACAAGGATCCCTCAGTTCACCTTTTTCCTCATTACACAACTAAGAGGAGATCTTAAAGGTCAAACTTGTCTCCACTGCGTTTTTACAAACAAAAAAAATCTACTGTGAAACACTCACACAACTTTCTCTTATTCCAATTAATAACAATTTTATTAAACAAAATTTTCTTTAAAATTGCGGTGTTTAGAAACGTTTAGATGGATATACCTTTAGTATAGGAAGATTAAAGAAAATCGTTGGAGCCGTTTTGGAGAAAATCGCGAAAACTAGAAAAAACAAAAAAAAAATCGAATTATATAACATTATATATGAACATGAACGCCCACGAATATATGATTTTATTCTTACTTATAAAAAAGATAATTGTTTGAATAATTTGTAAAATGTAATTGCATACTCTTCTGAAATGTCTAAAAGAAAAACTATGTTCCCGAATAGAGAATTATAAAATGTTGAGTATGGTGAGTTGAAACGGAATATTAGGCTGTTAAATGGTTATTTAATGAAAAACAATAATAAAAATTCAATTAAAAGTAACAAAATATGTGCTTACTTGTCTCTGCGCAGTTTAACAGCCTTCACTGGTGATGCTAAAACGATTTCCAAAATAACAATACCAGCAATATCATCGTAAAGTAGAACTACATTTGACGGATATTTGGGCCTTGAACCTCCACCTACTAATGCTAATATATTTGTCCGACCAAGCATTTCACATTTAGTAATGCTTCCCATCTTCTCAAAATCTATGAACAATTTTTTGGCTAATAAAAAATATTAGTTAATTTGTTTTAACAACAACATATCAAAATTAATAAACAATATTATTTAATAATTACATGTTAATCATTTCTATCACATGATACGTAACGTAACAATTTCTATGTAGCATATTGTAATATAAATCGAAGTATTCCTGAGATTTGTCTGTGAGGAAAACCAAACACTATACTATAGCACTCCAAACAAAAACAGAAACTCACATTGAATCTTGATCAAATATTTGATCTCAGACCCGTTCCATCTAAGTTTCACAGCAAACCGAGCAAACCACGCAAAAGCCTTATTGTGAAATAGTCTAAAATCAGCCATTAAATGAATGGATGGATCGTCCTCAACCCCACAATGTTTCCCATTATGTAGAGATATCTCCTTACACTACAATGACCTCAAAGGGATCAACCTCAACCAGATGCCTAAGAGAAGTCCTTCCTACCAAGCCTCTTGAATTCCAGTGGCGATAGTCCACTAAACTTATCCATAAAGATCCAAACTATGAAACGTCTCATTTCTGGAAGCTCCAGGAGACGTATCAAGAAACTACTCGACGATAGAAAGGTTGGGACCAATAAAGGGGGAATTTAGTCAACCTATCTGGCTCCGTGTAACTAGTAACCAGACGATTCTTCAAGGAAGATAGCTCTTCCAGTCCCCTAGAACATTTCTTACAAATTTGGAAATGAAATTAAGAATTTAGTATAAAATTCTTATAAATTAAAATAAATATAGAAAAGGTAACAAAAATATTAGTTTTAAAATTTCATGATGTTTGAGACCTGTGGAAGACCTTCGTTCACCTTTGACTAAACTTTGACAGTTTAATTTTTTAATCTAATATGGTTATCCTAAATAAAAAGTAATTAAGTAATTTATGCTAATAAACACTGAAATGCCCCTAAAATATATGAACTTAGTGAATCACTTGTTTTCTTAGTGAATTAGTTTCAATATTTTAAAAATAAATTCAGAACAATAAGATGGAATAAGAGTAAAGGTTAGTAAACACTTTGTTAGCAACATAGGTGACTCACCAAAATGTGCCTTTTCAGCCAAAGGATCCACATTGTATATTCTTAAAGCATTTTTCATGCAACATGAAAAACAACCTAAAAAACAACAAAAAAGAAAAATGAAATCATTATAAATAATTTCAATTTTTAATAAATATTTTTTCATAATTAATTAAAAAAATATGCATTCGTTATAATAACTTACCTTGATCTTGGTTAAATTTTAAACTTACTACACTTCTGTCAGCATTTGACATTATAGTTTTTTATTATAAAACAACAAAATTCAATAACTAATTTACTATTATTATTCGACATGGATCAAACAGTAACCTTCTTATTTTGGTTCTGAATCAAATCGACACTACGCATTAGGACAAACCTATTTCGATAGTAGGTCTATTTCGATTAATTTAATGCGGGTATTGATAATCAAACTGTTTGATAATACAACTTGGAGAATTTATTTATTTTATGTATTATTTCACGAGATACATACTCTGTAAAAGCTGAATAATATAAAAAAGTTATAATATAGCTATAAACTTTTACAAAAATAAATACAATAAGAATATACAGAGAGTCATACACAAAAGTAAAAATTTATTTCAATATTATTTTTGAGCTTTTTGACTAAAAATGTGAGTTTAAATATTTCTAAACTATTATTTTTTTTATTTATTATGACCAGTTTATTCTTGTAAAATTTAATCTAAAAGTGTTAATTTAGCACTAAAAAATCTGTCTCAGGTACAAAAACTACCATTTCAACAATGCCTTGCTAACAAAATCTCCCATCTCCGAAAGCTCATGGGAGCTAATAAAAAACAGCTTTTTTGCCATTGTGTAATGAGAGCTGCTGCTGTGAAATATTCGTAGTAGTTATAGCTGTCCTAAGGTTGCTTTGTGATATGGAAAGGAATATAGGAGAGACACCCACAGACAAGAGCAGGAAAAAAATTGCCAATCGAGATGAATGGAAGCGTTTTTAGAGAGAAGAAATTGAGGTTAGGTTTTCATCTTCGTATCAATTCTTTCGTGAGCGTTCATTAATGATACAATTCTGTAGATACTAAAAAAAATTCTCTTAATACCACTGATTATGCAGTTCATGTTTTCTCTGTTTTGATTAGGTATGGGCCAAAGGAACTAGCGGTATTCTCAAGCTGCAATCATAGGTGGAAGAAGAACTGCAGATGACTGATATAATGCAGTTCCATGAGGCATTTTGCTCTGTAGCATCGAAGCAGTTCACGATACATTCATAATGAAATACTGTTCAGCAGATTCGCCAGCTGGGCACCGATCTGAAGGTGGAAACAGGCATGAGAAAGACTACACTTTTGAATATTCCATTGAGAATATAGTTGGAAACAGAATGCAGGTTTGCCGAAATACATTTTTAGCGGTACTGGGCATCACAATCGGGTTGAAGGAGTCTTTAAATGTTTTCGGAAAGAAGAATTTTGTTTATATCCGTTGAAACCCGTGGAGGTTACAGAAAAGCTGATGTTTAACAGCGAAATTCTTGCTGTGCAAATTATATTAAGCATTCTAAAGGAAGTGAACCACATTACAGCAGATCAAGAAGTGCTCGTATTTATTGGATTCCGAACTCTAGCTAAAATGTGAGAAATGGACCAAGAAACAGCGTCTGATGATCTGAAGGTAAAATAGTCGCTGTTTCGGAAAATCTTTGTCACCAATTTTAACATCAGTTTCAAATCACCTTTCACTGATGTTTGCAACTAGCTGAGAAACTAAAGCAAGAAAAAGAAGAGAGTGTACTAAAGAAGCTAAAGACAGACTTACTGCGCACAAGATAAGCTTCTAAAGCAGGAAGACCCTGGTATCTTCCTATAAAATTTAACAGTTATACATACGCTGGACTTGAACTGGGGTCCTCCCACTTACAAATCCATGCTCATAACCACTACACCAACACCCGTCCCTGGCCAACTCAATATTTCAATTGTAATTTTCTACAATACTGTGAAAAATAATATCAAATTGTTACATAAATATGATTCTGAAGGTCTACTGAACTTTTAAAAAAAATTTCAACTTAGCAGCTGCGTGGAATATAAGGGCAGATTTTCCAATCTCCTGAACAATTCGGGAAAACAGAATTGGCTATATTTGTAACTAGGTTACCCATTGTGTTATTCCATGTAGTCATAATCAAAAGTGGGCAGCAATTTTAAGTACATATACATCTTGTTTAAAAATTATTAATTAAATCTATGCTAGTATTTATTAGGATTGCCTTTGCTTCTCTCAACAGCTATTAGAGCCTCCTAGGCATTGACCCTATCAGGTTTTTATTTAATGTGGCCGAAATTCCTTTTTACTCGATTAAGATGATTACTTTTAATTCTGAAACTGTATTTATTTGATGTTTCCTTATTTGTTGATCAAGATAATATCTACCCCTTTCTTGTAAAAGATATTATTGTATTGGGGTGGTGAACGAATGTTATACTAAGGAAGATAATAGTATTTAAAAAATAAAATAAAATAAAAAATAAAAAAATTTGATTGTAAAAACTTATTTTATTTGAGATTATGTTTGTTAGTAATGGTGGTACTATGGGAAGATAATATTACACAACTCTGTATCCTTCTCCTTGGGGAGAGGCTTTTGTTCAAAATGAATGTCAATAAAGCTTATTATTATTATTATTAAACTATCCATCGGCCTGTTTCTAGCTGTCCATTCATCATATCCAGATTTCCAAATCACTCTTCTTATTGTTTCACAGTACCATTACCTTACCTCTTGCTGTTGACAACTCTGTTACCGATTTCGGTATCCTTTCCATAGAATCTTTTTTTATTTCTCGCAAAAGTCATTTTCCAACTTGTATACTTAACTTTTCCCGTAATGAATTGCTTATATTGTCGACCACCCTGCCCTCATTTTTAATCTCTTTTTATTATCTTGTAGACTATCGATGGTGGCCGATTAATAATTTCAGAAAGTTTTCTTGTACTATTATCGATGTTATAATTATTAATTACAATTTCACGAACTTGTTTGCTTCAGGTTAAATAAGCATTTAATTTCTGATGCTGACACTTGAATAAAGACTTTTTTTATTTAAGGCGTGTCAACATCTGCGATCATTTGCGTTCGGAGCCTACTCACAGTGCACCGGGCAGTGATTTATAGAGGCCCCTAAGAAGAGAAAATCTATCGGCAGCACTGCTGGTCTAGAACCTGGGACCTCCAGCAATTATTAGCAATATGCTAATAATAATAAAAGACAAGTGAATGATGAATTACAAGTAAACAATAAATTAATAAATATAAATTTTTATTTAGTAAGGCATTGACAAGTAAAAAAAGTTATTTTATAAGCAGCTGTCCACTTTTGAATGTTATTACATGTTATAATATTTTTTTTTAAACAGATTGAATTCTACAGTAATAACCTGGTCATACTAAACAAATCAATGTATTTTCTCCAATAAAGTTTTACAGAGCTCCTGAAGAAGAACACCAATGGTACCCGAAACGTAGAGCAACAAAGAATTCTTTTTCTTTAAAAACTCCTCTGGCTATTTGCCGTACAAACATCTCATTGTAATTTTAAGGCTTGACGATTTGAATACCATTTCAAAATAGTAGTAGTAGTTTAGATCAAATTTTTAGTCAAACACAGCTCTTAAAGAATACGGAAATATTAGGAAATAGGGTTAAGTACTTTTGTGTGTGGTCAGTCAACGAAATTCATAGTATACCAACGCAAGGTAAAGCACGAACACATCACTTAGAGACGTAGTTCGAGTTTTCTTTAAATGTTAATATTAATGAGAATGTAAATGTTTGATACCTATTTAATGCAAGAATTTCCTGAATATGGATTTGTCGAGAAGCACCAACGCATAAATGGTTGTGATTTATTAGTAAATTATGTATTTCTTTTTATAATGCTTGCAATCACACACACTTTTACCATCAATCCTAGAATTATTTATAAATCCTAACATCTTAATTACAAGTTGGGATGCATTTTATATGACTGCTTACTAAACACCAGCGCTACCTGGTAGGAAGCCACATAAGTGTGATTTTACCTGTACTACTAGATGCATTGGCTGTACCTCGTGTTTAATAAAGAGGAGAGAAGTACCAATAAGAAAGAATATTAAGTATGAGCTTATGCTGCTTTTACAATTTTCTCTTCCTAGGCACCCTTCTCTTTCTAGCCAGGGATTAAAATCAATTATTATATATTGTGTTAACAAGTCATATCACGACTTCGATTTTTATTTTTCGTCTTTTAAAATCATTTTTTGATTTATTTTAAGATGGGACTTTTATTTTCTAGTCAATCTATCAAAAATCCCCCCATGAGGCTTATTTTTGAGACAAAATAAATCTATCATAAATGACTGATACTCCATGAGCGGAAAAATTTTCTCTCGAAAATTAAAGTTCAATTTTATTTATTTACAAAGAAATGAAATTATTGACTGTCGAAGTGACATACGAGCTTATACTCGTATATTGCGCAATTTAACATACTGACTCAAATGAGATAAAATTCCTGTTGATACGTTTTTTGCCTAATTTTTCAATAGTAATCTGCTCTAAATGTGTAGACTAAATTGATGGTCTGTACCGGAGGTCATTCAATATTAATTTTATTGCAGTAAACGCTCTTTCAATTGTTACCTAGGTAGTTGGAACAGCGTGTACTGCGTGTATATACCTAAAAATTTGTTTGCCATTTTTTTTTTTCTAAATCAATAATTGGTCTTTTTCTTCAATCAGCGGCAAAACAGAGTGTGAATTAATTTTGTTCATTTTCAATCCCTTAAAACTAGACTCATAAAAAGTTCGAAAAGCAGACGAGTCCAAAAATGTAAAGGGTCGCCATCAATTGCTATTAGATCAATACAGGCACCTGCAACTTCTTTACTCACCTCAATTTCAATTTTCCTCTTCTTGGAATGAGTGGCAGGGTCGGCATCACGTTGGGATTTCTTCAATACTACAAGCTTATGAAGAAGAAGTGAGTGCTGTTTAGCGAAATGATGTAGGGGGTTTGTGATGTATTATTATTATTATTCACAAAAGGGGAGCGCAAACCCTACGCTATCCAAAGCCTCCCAGGGCCCATATAGCTACCCCTAAAGAATAACAACCACTGGGACTAGAACGAAAATATTCGGCCCAGGTTTTAACATCTAAGTTTCACCACAGACCGAACAAATCGGACCAAAACCTTAAAAGGACACAGCTTAAGATCCTCTACCGATATCCTACTCCGGCCGAAGGTCCTAAACCTAATCTCCTCACAACCCAAACAATTCGTCATCAGATGCATGGGTGTTTCCTCCTCAGTCTCACAAACTCTACAAAAGGGGTCAGGCACGAGTCCCATTATATAGAGATGTCTCCTTAAACCACAATGCCCAGTGAGGAATCCAACCAGATGTCTGAGGGAGGTCCGTGAAAGACATCGGCCCCTCTACTCAAAGCTCCGTCCGGGCCCCCAATGAGCACTTTAGACTGCCGACAACCCACTGCACTCATCCATAAGGATGAGTGCTGTGAGGTCATCCACGTCTGAAAGCCTGACAAACATGTGCCAGAAGACACCCAACAGCAGGCTCTGGACCAATGAAAGGGAGAGAGGCGCCTAATTTGGCAAACCTATCCACCTCCTCATTCCCAAAGATTCCCATATGACCTGGAACCCAGACCAGAAGCACATCCTTCAATGAAGAAATATCTTCCAGTTTGTGATGTAAGAACTAGCAAAAGATTTAGAACAATGTTTGCACTTACTTGACCGAATTCAAACGCACTCCGATTGATTCCACTTCTTTTTGTTCCCATATCATTGGCTTGACACCGGGATTAAAAAAAAAATTAAGAGAACAGACACATATCAACTTGAGGAGAAACAAAAGGCAACTGAAACGTTCGGATTCATAAAAGTATTAATAACAAATAACAATGGCATCTGGCTAAATCACTATGTACTGTTTATTTACAATCGCATATTAGCAAACGTCCAATAGTAAAACATACCGATTACCAGGCATGATTTTTACTTTTTGAGAGAAATGATAAAAATCACAGGATTTTCTGAGTAAAACACATATCCCTCAAAGGGTAATAATGAATTTTTGTTGAAATAAGAAAAATGTTAACGATTAATTTTTACTTTTTTATAAAAATCAATAGAATTTTTATAAATATCGATCAAAAATAACTCTTATTTATCAATTCATAAAGTTCAACATTTTTTGCGAAATTAAACTTAAAACCACTTAGTAGTTAAAATAGGATTACTGAAGCGAATTAAGTTTTAGTTTTAAAAAATAACTCTATTACTCAATCTTTGCAGCTCACTGTCCGGTGATGGGCAGTGTGATCGGTAGCTAGAGAACACATCTTTCAGATCGCAGTACACTATCCTCTAAAAAAAAAATGTATGAGCATACAGCGATTTTCGTTTTTTTGATGTTTTGTTCACTCACACAAACGCTCAGGGAACATTAGCTAAAAACATTTTTTCAAATTTTTTGTCATAATTCACATTTATTTCTGTTATTCAAACTCAATAACGCTAGTTCAATATCTGTGATTTTTATCCGTCGTAGCATGTTTATTTGTCTTGTTCCTGACCGGTTTCGGATTCTCATTTAAAGGCAGGCTTTCACCAAGTTCGTGTAGAGTGTTGACTTCAACTTTATGTTTCTGTCATGTGCGGAGAAAGTTATGTTCTTAAGTCTTTTGGGATTTGTTTATTGTTTCAGATTGGCCTTTTATGTAGGTCTTTAGCACATCCTTGTCGAAACGTATGTTAATACTTTACGCCAATAGATCTATAACCATAATAATAAAAGTAAATTATTATGGTGAACAAAAAATTCTCAGAGATAAAATATATTTTTTGGTTTGTATTACAATTCTCAATTGTTCACTCTATAGAAGAACAATAATTGTTTAAGATGTTTTTACATTCATAACATATTTAGTAATATTAACTATACAACAGAATGTGAATGCATTAAATTACCGAGAGCGGAGGTGGTTAATTGCTTTTTTGCAGAAGGTTGTACTACCATGGTACTTTCTTCCCATCTGTCATAAAATAATGTTTGAAAACGTCTGGTGTGACCTTGCACTGATTGGAGTTGTAGCTATTATCATTAACTATTGTAGCAAGTGGCAATAGAGAAGTTCCATTTTTTTTTTTAATTTAAGGCGCGTCAACATCTACGGTCATTTGCGCCCGGGGCATTCTCAGTGCTCTACCGGCCTCCAGACAGTCAACACACTGTCGTTACAAACAACATTGTCCATCACCGGATAGTGAGCAGTAGAGGCTCCTAGAAAAACAAAAATCAAAGATTCCATTCTAAGATGTTCCATTTAGGATGTTTTCTTCATTTCGCTACTGTCCTTCAGTTACAACTCATTCATTTGCTCTGTCAAAACCTGCACTGGTTACATAGAAGTTATCGGTGGAGACGCGAGTCATTAAGAAATTATGCAAGGCACATACTGCCAAAACCATTGTAGTTTTTTCAGCACTCGATTCAATTTGATTTCACAAAATTCTAAATCGAGCTGACATAATTCCAAACACATTCTTAGAAATACATTTTTCCCGTGGCAGCCTGTAATTAAAAATTCTTTCTGAACCCTTCAGATTTTTCTGTGAATAAGGTTTCAGTGTTTAACGCCTCATGGCTTATAGTTGCCTGAAATCAGAGTGATGGAATTAAAAGCTGCTATATATGTTGTGTATAAATATACACAACACAATACTCATTAAATAATATAATAATCTTTTTCAGGAAATTCCAATTCTAGAAATAGTAGATTCCAACACGCCTCAAATTTTTAAGCGTTACATGCATTAATGAGGAAGAAAAATAGCAATGAAAATGAGAGCGAGGAGAAATTTAAAAAAAAGAAAAAAGAACTCCTCAATATGGCAATGCACAAGTCAACTGATTCAGAGCAAGTTTTTGGGGGCAAGGTAGCTGATAAGTGAGGAGGTTGAGTAAAAATAAGAAGAAAACATTGAGGAACGAAACTGAACAAATAATGGTTCAATATGAGGATAGTGATACTGACAGTGAGGGAGCCAATGATTCAGCAGAAAATTTATATTCATTAACTGATATTATATATTATCTAAATTAATTATTATTTGTATTTATTTATTTAACGGATAATACATCCTTAAATGTTTACAATACATACAGACTGCCAAAAATGAATATACATATGTATTAGTAAAATAAACATTAGTTATATAAAAAATATTTACTTGAAAATAATAGGAAATATAAAAGAATTACTGTATAGCTAATCATAACATAGCTGTTTTTTTTTTTAAACTGTTCCGATTGATAGAAAACACATCCAAATCCTTATCAAGAGAATTGAACAACCTTAATACTCTAGGGATACAATAGCTATTTTTGTAAAATGATACATGAAATAATGAGGTATTGCGAACTTTTTTAGATGGCGCATAAAAAAAGATAGCTGAAACCAAATCTTTACAATCAATTCTATTGTTTAAAATATCATAAATTAATATTAAATCATTAAGTTGTCTTCGAACTTTATAAGAATTTAAATTAAAGGATTTTAATATTGCAATTTTGTCATATTCTATAGAGTGGTGGTTAGTTCTATAATCTAAAAAGTTTCTCTAAGTATCTAAAACTTAAGAAATTTATTTTGTACACTCTCAATCATGTCGATATATTTATTATATCAGTGACCACACTGGGGTACAAAATTGTAATACAGTTCTGACCAGTGCAGTTAATAAAATCTTGTAGGAGTTTCGATTTTTAAATTTCATGGTATTACGATTTACAAAACCAAGCGTTCTATATGTCTTAGATACGACATTAAAGATCTGGCTATTGAAAGAGAACCCACTGTCAAACAAAACTCCCAGATCTCCAATAGTGTCAGTTCTATTTAGCCAGACATCATTAATATTATACATAAAAGAAATGTGCGAATAACTTCTGGTAAAGCTTATCACAGAACATTTATAGATAGTAAGTTACTGTCACACCATCGAAAAAAGCATCGTAAATTATTTTGTAGCACCATGGCATCATTTAAATTATTTACAGGAGCAAATAACATTAAGTCATCAGCAAACAATAAAACATGAACATTGGCCAGATTATCTACAAGATCGTTAATGTATAAAATGAAAAGAAGTGGTCCCAGACGCGACCCTTAGGGAACGCAAGATGTAGGTATAAATTTTTTGGATAAAAAGTTTTTTATTTTAACATTTAACATTACATTAGACAAATAACTCTCAAACAATGACAATAAATTTCCAGACACGCGATAAGCAACCAATTTAGTTAAAATAATTGTATGACATACCTTGTCAAACGTCTTCGCCAGATCTGTGTAAACAGCATCCACCTGTTCAACTCCAGACTCAAGTAAATCAACGGTATAATTTTCGTAAGTTATCAGGTTAGACAAAACGGAATGCCCACTGATAAATCCATGTTGATAAGGTGATATTAAAGATGATAATTGAGGAGATATATGTGACATTAAATTTTTTTCAAAAACTTTCGACAAAACTGACATTTTTGTAACAGGACGATAGTTTTTCACATCAGATCGATTACCATACTTAAGATAAGATCCATTGATCAGGGTAAGTTCCCGAACTCAGAGATAGATTAAAAAACCACAAAGTGGTTGTGCTAGGATGTCACGCAAATTCTTGCAAAAAGCTGGAGGTATCCCATCCGGTCCAGTACCCTTTGCAACATCTAGATAATTTAAAATAGAACTTCATCAACTGTTATATCACATTGAGGTAGATTAATAAAATTATCAAACTGAAAGTTAGGAACGTCATCATACACCGCTTTCATATACACTACTAAAATATTTAGCAAATAGATTACAAATGCTAGCATCATCACACGCTGATTCACATTCAAGAAAATAAGAATTTGGAATATTATTATCAGATATGTAACGATTAATATGAAACCAAAACTGTTTCATGTCAGTACATAATGAATTCTCAATTGATGTAACTCAGAATAATCTGAATTTTTTTTTTTTTTATATACTGACTACGCAATTTAGAGAATTCTTCATAATCCTTAATAGAGCCACATATTTTATAGGATTTACGAGCTAGTTTCTTTTTGAATAAAAATTATTTCAATGAACAAGAATACCAAACAGGGTAAGAACTGTGGGAAAATCAATCACAGGCACGTATCTAGAGATACCATCGCTAATTACATTAGTGGGGCGGGTGTTGGTGTAGTGGTATGAGCGTGTACTTGTAAGTGGGAGGACCCCAGTTCGAGTCCAGCGTATAACTGCTAAATTTTTTATTTGTTTAAAAATGTTAATAGTAAAGTAGGTGCTTCCGCCCCCGTCCACAACACCTAATTTAGTTGGACGTTAAGCCCGCCTGAAAAAATAGGCATTACTTTACTTTACACTAATTACATTATAAAATTTAGTAAGTATAGTGTTAATGTTTTGGGTAGATAACTGGAAACTGACATTTGACAGAAACTCGATATTCCTACCATCCCTTCAACCTAACCTAAAACTTATAATAAAATAATTTTTATTTACAAGGTTTCATAATCCACGGAGATGATTAAAGATGTATAACAACTATATTTTAACGTTTATCTCAGCCATATATTTAAATTGCTTTATATACTTCCACGTTATTACTCATTAACATTGTGCTATAGCTGAAAGGGTTAATTAGCAGGCGACTTATCTCTGTTAACATAGCTTGTCTTTTTGTTATATACAAAGAACAACTCATAATAATATGTTCGAAGTCTTCGATTTCTACACAAACCTCGCAAATTGTACTGCTGAATGCTGAAGCTGGTGTTGGTGAAACTGCTATCAACCATGAATTCAAGGGGAGGATGATAAGAATCAATAGGAAGACAAATGTCTTCTGATAAATGGAGATTTCTGATATCTAAATTGAAAAAAATAAGATCCAGCAAGCCATTCTCCTCATTAAAGATACAGTTATACGGTTTCAATTTAAGAAAGTCAACAATTATTTTCTGGAAACATTGTACATTGGCTAAGATGGTACATGATTATACCACCGTCCCAGTCTAACAATGGCAAATTTAAATCACCCATAATTAAAAATTTGGCCTGGGGATAACTAAGATTCAAATTGACCACATTATTGCAAAGGAGTAATATAAATTGCAGTCACTATTAGGTGGTAAATTAGCTGAGCACAATATCACAGTACA
Organism: Triatoma infestans; assembly: GCA_011037195.1. Taxonomy (NCBI): domain Eukaryota; kingdom Metazoa; phylum Arthropoda; class Insecta; order Hemiptera; family Reduviidae; genus Triatoma; species Triatoma infestans. The sequence goes on along the minus strand of JAAEAF010008702.1, from coordinate 30,420 downwards.
AGCTGAGATTTTTATCATAACAAAAACTTGTTCAATCATATCACATGGTATATTCACAATACTGGCTTGAAGAGATGATCTTACAACCAAAAACACACCTCCACCTCGACTTTTTACTCTTGTCATTGAACTCCTGTCACACCGAAATATATTATAATTGTCAAAACCCAGTTCAGTGTCCAAAACTGAGTCACTGAGTCTCAGTAAAACATATCACAAGAAGCAACTTGAGCAAGAGTTCTAACCAGATTAATCATAGTATTTAATCCGCCGATATTTTGATAGAAAACGGTAAGCATTCTTGCACTTAGTTTTTTGGAGTAGAATTTAAATCATTATTTAAAGTTTGAGTATTTTTGGGCACATTTGAGGCATCGAAAATAACAGGTGCCCCATTCACATACTTAACAGTTAGATTAGATTCACCATTGGCTTGTCTGAGCTTCAATTCTTCTAATACTTTACTTAAATAAGCACGTTGTTTTAAAGTTTTATCCAGAGTTATTCGGATAGGTTTATGAGGGTAACTTCGGAGGACAATTAATCTATGAGCATCACTAGAGCTTTCACAAATTACCTTAAGAGGTCTGTCTAATTTTATCTGTATTCTTGTTTTTGAAAGCTTTATGCGCTATTTTTTTTTGCATAACTATTGGTAATAGATTGGTTGAATTTTGTGCCATTCCGAATAATTTTCTATTGAACTAGTTTTTAGTCATTTATAAAGGAATAATTATCTCATTAATGAACAGGTGAGTACGTTTTTAGACTGATACGTTCATTCTAAATAATCAGTGGATGTCCTGTTGTTTGAGCAAATACAGAATATAAAAAAAATACATTATAACCTAAGAGGCATTATAATAATTATATTAACTTAATAACCACATCAAGAATCCTTTTCGCATGTGATTTCATGTTACTAAGCAGATTTGATAGATAAAAGTACTATTCTTGAAGATAGTCGCACTATAATATTCCTATGTACCTGACATAAAAAGTAAGTATTGTTTGATACTATGGAACAGAACTAGCTTAACTTATTTTAGGATATTTCTGCATAAATAATATCTTTATTTTTAATTGGGTTACTTGTGCAAGAAACGGTTTTTTTATTCTCGTATCCCATACACTTTACGATATTTCTGCACTGAATATGTACAAAAATAATTAGACTGCATAATAAACCCCATATTAATAAAATTGCACTTATGATTCTTCTGTACCAAGCCAACGATATGTTTTTTTAAAATGAATAAAATCCTTTTAATGTCTCTGTTTTTTTCTTTATTTTTAAGTATAGGATATGGGATTGTGCAGGTAATGCTCGTCAATGGAGTTACAAATTAGAATAGTTAATACATGAAACTACAAATAGGTCCTCTGTAATTATTTTAATCTGTACCAAAGAGATACTTCATTTTATTAACATGCTTATTAAAGAATCTTAGGTGCCCATAATCTTCTTACCTGTAAATATTCCTTTTTCAGGGTACTATATATTGCAGAGCAAACTTCCGAAATTATTTGAGAAATAGTGCACATTGGCGCACTGAACAAAATACATTTAAGAGGGAAACTGTCCCTGGTGAATAGACGAATATGTCAAAAAAACATTGCAAAACTCTTGAACACAATTCAGAAAGCGCCTAAGTCCTAAAAACCTACAATATTATGCTCTCCCTTTATATTATAAGTAATTTTAAGTCCAAGTAATATTTTAGGGAAAAAAATTATCAAACATAATTGTAATTATTCCATGTGAGAATTTACAAAGCAGATTTAGCTAAAGATAAGTACAGTTCATGTTGTTGACCTGCAAATAAAAATTCCTTGGAGGCGTACATTGATAGATATAATATCTACCGTTAGGAAAACTGGAAAATTAATTATGCTGTGAGAAGAGAAGCTTCTATAAAGAAATAAATCCAAAAATAAAAAATGGTATACAGAACACATTATATATAAGAATAGTGATGTTTGATGTTCTTTGCAACTGCTGTATTTGATATTGTAATAAAAATAGATATCGAGGTCGGTCAGAAAAACAAATTCAATTTTCACCGACGTTCGGCAAATTTATTGATTGAAATTTTTAAAATTTAACTTTAGTTTAGAAACTTGAAATTTTTAAAAACTATGGTTTAACTAGCGAAAATTACAGGAGAAATATAAATGTTTTCCAGAAGAAGGCAATAAATTTGCCAAAACGTCGCTGAAAATTTGAAAATCTGTTTTTCTGACCGACCTCGACATCCATTTTTACAATATAAGAATAGTATTAAAACAATATGTCGACTGAGAGCTACTATGGCCTAGGTAAAGGAGTATCTGAACAAAATAGATGTAGAGAGTTGTTATTATTATTATTATGACGAGATGTTGAAAATTTGGAGGAAAAAATTTGATTTATAATGTGTTGATCATTAAAAGAAACAAATTTGGACTTATGACATTTCAGAATAGTTTCCTTGCATTATCTTCAGCAGAAGATGAGCTTAATGAATGGAACAGAATGAGTTAAAAATAATCTCATTTCTTGTGTTTAAATAGGTCATACTAAGGTGAACATTATAAATAATATTTAGATTGTTATTTACTTAGTTTAAGTTTAATTTAGTGTAAGACCAACATACCCTAATTACCAGCGGACGAGAAACCGGCAAGTTGTAAAGAACAATGTCTATCAAAATAACAAACTTAATTCATAATAATATTGAAAAATATTGTTGAAATTGGATAGGGCGAGGCAGAGGAATTGTACCCATAAGCCTCCAATTGACTCCAGAAAGAAGCTTTTATCAAGGAAGTTATCTATAAAGCCAAATCCATAAAATGATCCAGCAGATCTATTGTAGCTCATTGTATATTTCTATACATTATGCAATGGTCAATAAAAGAATAGGAAAATATATAGTTTATATGTAAGATGTGTCAAAGTTTGCACATGTTCTGAGTTCACCTCAAAAAAATGCATATGGTCTGAGTGTACGTATGAGAAAGTGTGTGTACAAAACACATAAAAGGCCTGTAACTTTTAGTCGATACATTTTCCAGAAATACAGATTTTAACAGGACTCTGGAGGCACCTTCAATCTTAAGCTTTTCTCTAAATTGCCACATCAGTGCAATATACAAGGTAATTATACCATCTATATTATATTAAAGTATTACCGCAAGTATTATCTTAAATGCATGCCAAGTTTAAAGAAAATTGGTTAATCAAAAGTGCAATTTTACGGAATAGATTCCAGAATTTTTTGTAATTTCCTGGTAAACAGATCCATCGATTTCTTTTAAACTTGGAATGCTAACTGCGCAGATATCAATTTTATGTTTCATTTGAAACATTTTTCTAGGAAAAAAATTATTTTAGAAGATGGCGTTACAAGTTTTGCTGAGAGGTGACAGAGGGCGCTACAATGTGGTCATATTAACGAACTTTGTTCCAAGAAAAAAAAAAATAATAAGTACAATCCCCACCATTTAAATATACATGCAATACTGATAACAAAATTAGTAAACATTCTAAGTTTGAAGTAATTTGTCAATTAGAAATTTAATAATTTCGGTAAGAGAAAGTCATGTGAATGATTCACATCAGATAGTGTTATAATTCAACACTAAACAAGAGAAATCCCAGTGAAACTTGATATTCATTTATTATTGCTGGCCCTGGCTTTTTAGGTCCAGCATAGTTGTCATTATCAAACTTTATTTTATTAATAGTATTTATGTGTTAATACATATTACAGCGAATCTGGCTGATTAATATAACAAAGTTCTTATGATGCATACAAACGAATATGACATTGACAAAATCAAACAGTATCCAAAAATTGTAAACTCAAATTTGAAGTATATAAAAGAAAAAAAAAATCCCAAAAATCAATATGAAACAAATATTGAATTAAAAATCGATAGCAAACCTCCTCTTTTTTAAGCAAAAACAGAAAAAAATAATCACATTTTTATTTAATTTATCATTATTATCAATATAGAAAGTGTCCATAAGATTGGTGATTGTGCATTGATCTGGAAGTATATTAGTTAGAAATTTAGATCTGTAATTATTATAAACAGAGCAATGAAAAAAATATATGCAATAATGTTCTTTTTGGTCCAAATTACAAACTGGACATTTCTCTTCTGTGTCTATTGAATATCTAGTACTTTTATAATATGGGTGGTCGCAGTGCATATCTTTATAATTTAACCTAATTATTGATTTATCGGAAGTTCTTAGCTGCATTATAACTCTGCTTTAAAATTTTGGATCTAGATGTGAGGTAGAATTGCAGCTCCTGAAAATCTGGTGCTAACATCTGTAAAATGGGTTGTAATTTGAAACTCTATTTAAATTTTTGCTATTTAAATTTTCATCATCGTGTCATTACGTCGTCCTCCAGTCGCAATAATTTATTATAAAGATTGCAAACTATCGTAGCCATGGGAACAAAAAACGTTATGTAAGGGCTTGAACCAATTATTGTTTTTAAAGTTTTCAAACTGTATTTTAATCTTATGTTCAGGGAGTAGGTTTTATATACGAGGGAGTTCCTCAGCAATAGTTTGCAACACCATGCTAATGACCTTTCTTAGTGCTGTGATGGAAATTTGTTTACAGCCAGTCTCAACACGAATGAATTGCCCGAGGTATTGAGAGAAAGTCTGAACTCTATCGTACTTAAAGAACCCAAGGACCAAATTTCACCGTTATTTAGCACAGTATCTACTGTATTCGTATAATAACTGATTCGTAAAGTTTCATTTTACTCTCCCAACTATCAGATTTGCCCTTAATTAGTAACTATAGAATCTCTAGCTATTATTAAACTTGAAATATAAATAATATTTTACCTATTACAGCTTCTAAGGATTGAATACATAGGCGCAGAGTGTGGGTGAGTAAACATGGCCACGGTCCAAGACATGAATTTGATTTCATAACTTCATTTGAAATAACAAATTATCGAACTTAAAGGTGGAATTATTGAACTAGTAGGTGGAAATCGAAAAAAAAAAAGTTCTGGAATAATTCAAGCGTTCAATGAAAACAGACAATATAAAAACTTGTACCACCATAATTGTTGGAAATTTCGAGGAAATGTTTGTTTGACAAGTAAAATATATTATGTGTGTACATTACATAGATATGTCAGACACCCACAGTGTTCTGAATATTTAATATGTATAACATAAAGTTTTCATTATATCTAAAAACCCCTTCTGTACTTATGGAGACTTAATTTACCTAATGCTGTAAAATATACTCAGAGGCGACATTCATATTATTCTCAGGAGTTTATAACATACGTGTTACACAAACACACGCGAAATTTAGTAAAAATACAATCTTTATATATTACTAAATAAGGCATCTAGCCGTTTTATCTGTAAAAACAACTTATGTATAAAGCAGCAATCAGATACATCTTCAATCTTACCACTCACTTTCTGGTGGTGGTTTACGTAAGTGGCTAGGACTTGTTGAATGGCTCGTAAATTACATTATTGTCATATACCTCAGGAATCCACATAATTCCAACAAATTCTCAAATCAACAGTAATATATGGATAAATAATCAGCAGATAATTTAGTAATAAAATTTTTAGAGATCCTGTTCTGTTCAAAGTAACAGTTTCAACTGTACATATAGGCTGTACTATAAATGTGAAATTTCATTATTTCCCAAGGCGCTTTTATTTCAATAATGTGCCCCATACAAAAAAAAAAAATTATAACAAGAAAGAGGTAAGAGAAATCAGTGTTCTAGTACTGTTTACGATAAATTTTCATCATTATTCCTGAAATGTATTTTTCAAAATAGGTTAGTATGAAAAACTGACAAAACACGGCTAATGGGGTACTTTGACTAGTGCATTCTTTTCTTACAGTTTAAGACAGACTATAGATTTTATCCCCAACACTTGACCTTCGTGTGTAATAAAGTAAATAAATTCTTTGCCCGGACATGGACCATTTAAATACAACTTACTTCCATTAAACTGGCGCAAATCAAGTGACAGAAAGATACTGCAATCCTCCTATCAGGTTACGCAATGCAATCAATCACATCAGTTTATGGGACCAACAACGCTTCGAGATACAAGAAACTGGTTTTCTAAATGCAAAGCTTGAACTGCATAAAGCTATTTCAATAATTCATATTAACATAAAGCTTAACATTTATTGGTTTTCTCTTTCAAAAAAAAAAAAAAAAAAATTAGTGTATATTCTCTGAAAATGAAAGCAGTAAACCATCGAGAAAGCTTGGAAAATAAAAAAAATTTAAAAGTTCTTGCAAAAAACTGGACTAGACTGTACACATCGTTTGAGAATTGCATAAATCAATTTCCCTTCAATAATATTATTGAAGGATTTGATCAGCAAAAACAAGCATGCTATGATGAGCATAATTGCTGAAAACATATTTGCAATTAATGTTGCTAGTAATATAAAACTTTCGTTGGACTTAAAACGTGGTTTAATTCTGCAGTTAATTATATATAAAAATAACAACGACATTCCTGTATCTAAAAGGGTCATATTCGAATAATAAATTTTGAGTCCAATAGGATTAGCTCCATGATTATCTATAACAAAACCATTGTTAGAATGTTAATACTATTATAAAATGAGCTGTATCAACATCTGCTTAAAATATTCAATAGTGTTTGAGAATTGAAAAGCTATTCTTTTCAAAAAATTTTTTTTGGAAAAGTATTTTTTTAAGTAGTTTACAGTTGTAAGAAACCAAAGAGATATGAGTTTGTATTAACCGTCAAAAAAACGAAAAAAGAAATCTCCTTTTAGTAAAAAGCTTCTTCTTCACATCTTGTATAAGGTGTAAACTCGTAACTACCATAACCAAAACTACAGAAACAATTTTCGTAAGACTAAAACTTGAACAACCTCTTCTTCACACCTGCATTAAAAACAAATAGATTTTTTTAAGGAATGCGAAATTCTTTCATATCTTGTTCTTTCTATCGAGTTAGGTTATGCTCCCATATTATTACAATTTTCTTTTCATAAAAGACCATCATTTCCCTTACAGATACTAATAGTATGCAACATCAATATGTATGGGTTATGTTTCCGTATTCAATTTCCATATCCTAATACTATTTTCATTATTATGAAAATTGGAAATTCTTTTAACATCTGAATATAAAGAATTGGGATTATATCTACACTTTGAAATGATTATAAGTTTCAAGCTAAAAAATTAGTTGGCTGGGATCAAAGAAGGAACTTTTTATTTTTTTAAAAAAGTTTATTCGACGTTACGGACACCTTTGGTGTCCTTCCTCAGGAACTGTTAAGGAAGAATGGAGAGTTAAATGATTATAAGTTTCTTTTATTCTTACGAATAACTTAAGGGAGATCAAATCCAAGAAAAAAGAACCACCCAAGATAACTGGGATTTTATCTCCCTGACAGTGCTTTTTTTTGTTGAATCCTAAAAAGTTTCAGACTTTTTCTCTAACAGTCAAAAGTATTTCATCAATTTCCTGTAAAGAATTGATATCCAATTTTTAAATTCTGTTATATACCAGGGTGAAGGCAATTGTTTCTATATCTCTACATAAATGTTATCACTAGAATTTTGACGTTGGAGGAAAATCGAAAGCGATCAGAATTAAAGAAAAATGAAACATGCCTAAGAAGGATAAAAACCTATCTATTTATCCAGAATTGAGGGTTCAACTACATTTGCAGAAACATTGCTGCAAATGCCTATTTGTAACTATCATCTATTAAAAGTGTTTATTCAACACAGAGAATTTAAAAGGTGATAGTAAATTCGTGTGCTATAATATAAAAGGTTACAAGGATACAAAACCATTTTTAAATTCTTTATGATTTTTAAAATTTATCCTGGTAAAATGACTCGTAAAACCGAACTAAGCCACGGAATATTTTCTACCTAGATATATTTCTGCCAGAATTGAGTTGAATATTTGATTGCCAAGAACTGTTTCTAATCAAAATCCAAAATTAGCACTTCCCAAAGAATGGCCAAGATAACTTTATTCAAAGTGTAACTAACCTGCTCCAAGTATTACAATGTAAAGAAAATTACGCTTCTTAGCCAGCTGAGATTGTCTCAGGAGTTCACTCATTTAAATCTACAATTCTGGCAATAAGATTACAGCTCAGCAGTCTTTCAGAATGTGCGAGTAGTTCTCAAAACAGAACATGGAACCATATTTTGTGAAATGAGATCACTTTGCCAATATTTTACAGAAATTACTGCTCACCAATGAATGGGCTCAGCAGTCAACATAATCTCTTTCACCTTGAAATACACCTGCAATTATAAATTGCTGAATAATATTTTTAGATTTCCGTTTCTGTAAAAAAAGATAGTGAAGTAATAAAACTTACCACTAAAGAAAAATGAGACAATGAAACATTTTCTAACCAAGTACTGAAACTTCATGACAAATAATCTGGTAATATTAATACTTAGAAACCATCACATAAATAAAATTTAAACTTAAATAGATCAACCTTTAAATGTGAGGCTAAGTATCTCAGTTTTAAGATATTCAGACAGTTAGGGATCAATTATTACAAAAAGCTATCCAAACACTATTGAAATATCTCCATACCTTGAGTAAAAGATATTAATTTTCTTCAAATTATGCACATAAATTAACATTACACCATAGAATGTTGTTTAATTAAAAAAAAAAATTATTTTCATCTAATCTGGTCAATTCACATACATTCTAGGATTTTAATTGAAAATATTGTATTAGCAATGTTAAATAAAACTAAGCAGCTCGTTCAAATATGTTTATTATACATATAACAAGGTTGTATTAACACCAAGAATGTTTCATCCCATACTCAGTACGTAGTAGTCAGGTTATGCACTGTTATATTTGTACTGGACAAACTTTCACTCGAATTGCTCGAATTTAACAATAATATTTTTCATCTTACAATTATTAAATTCTATTTCCTAGATAATTAAAAAAAAATCTCTGAATTGGAGCATAAAAAAAAAAATGGCGTTTTTTTTTTTGGAAAGGCCGTAGACCTGGGAAAAAATTAGTATTTTAATTTGATAAAATCCAAAATTTTATTTTTCTAATAAAATTTTAATTTATATTAAAATCAACTTTAATAAAAATTAAAAATTATTAACATAGTTTTATATTATTTCTGTGATTTTTTTAAAAAAATATTAAGAGATGATTATGGAGCCGGATGATTACGGCCCCCTACTGAGCCTCTATCTTTCCGTCGGCGTCTTCAGCTCTGGTGAACACCAACTCTATGTGTAAGTAAAATTAACTCATTATAATTTGGAGAAATTAAAAATAATAAATAATAATTTATTTTACAAATTGTTAAATAAACAGTAAGAATTAAAAATATGTAAGAATTTTACGTATTTTTTTATTGGTTGATTACTAAATGAAATGAACTAGGTCAAATGGATTCCGAAATCCAGGTAAAATGTACTATTTCACAGTAATGATGCATAATCAATTATTCCAGCAGAAAAATAATATTTTAACCTACTATAATAAAAAAAAAAGGATTTATAAGTTGTTTTTTTTAATTTCAAATACTACATCAAAGAAAATTAAGTAGGTGATCTGAATGCATAATTGGGTTAACTGAAATCCACAAATTCAATATGGCGTGATTATGACATGAATTTTTTTTTCAGTACCCGGTACCTACTTACTTATGTTTCATAAAACATATATTGCAGCTTAAAATGTATTATTTCTGTTTTATTGACAAAAAAATATTATTTTTAATCTGATTTTAAAAACCAATCGATGATCAATCTATGTATAATTGATTTTGAGATATGATCGGATTAATTAATATCATAACTACAATGGTAATTATGGAGTAAATTATAGGCTATGAAAATGAATTAATTAATAATCACATACCTGCCATTTGTACAAAAAGATCTATGCTTGCTTTTAATGAAGATAATTCCGTTTTTTTATGATGCCCTTATTTCTTCAAACACTTTTCTAGATTGTCTTGTTTTTCCTTTTTCTCTATGGAATCACTCCACTTGTAATAATTTGTATCCTCTTAAATTTATGCATAAATCATTAATTAGCTATTAAAAGCATTTCTTAGGGACCTTTGATTCTGAAATCCCTTATTTGTAGATGGCATTTTTTGTTTTTTTAAACACCAAAACACTCTCATTAATAGGCAAAATTCCTTAGCTGAATATAAATCCAGCTCCTCAGCTGAATATATATCACTTTGTGAATATATATACACAAAGTATGAATACTTTGCTATAATTAAAATGGTAAGTGTTTTGTTTCTGTGATTATTGCAAAACATGCAGGAAATTCTGAAAGCATAAGATTCAAGTTGCAAAAATAAATAATATTGGAGATTTGATTAATTGATTTGTTTTTTGATTAACATAGTTTTAAGAATCACACACAATTTTTTGCTTAATTTTCGCACTTCACAGATATAATTTAAAGAAAATTAGAAACTTTTTATGAACAGTAGAACAATGAAAGTTGATATCAATTTCAAAAAAAATCCAGCATTTTAATGAGTTCACCAAACAAGTGTAATCCGTTGTTTTCTTCAAACTGTTTCATTGCTTGTTCATTTTGCCGGATAAAAGACTCACTATTTAAGTTTCACTGAATTTAATTCTATATTATGAATTGGGAATTAAAACTTATTTATAGACAAAAGAATCGTTTAAAAAAAAACACATTTATTGCAATCCGGCATTCTGCAACCTCTCAACACGTTCCAACTCAACGCAAGAATTATTTCCCCACTACTATAGACGTGAGTTTTGGCATTTAATTTAATTATAAAAGGACAGAATACTATTGGAGGAAAAAGATATTTAACGTTTGTAAACAGGTATTATGATGTTTACAATATTTAAACATAATGAAATCATTTTAAATTTTGTTCTGATTTTATTTTAATGTTTTAATTTAATTTATTTAACGTGTAATACATCCTTAAATGTTTACAATACATAACATTCTACCAGAAGAATTAAAAAAGAAACACATATACATTTTATATGACTGATTTAAAAAAAAAAAACAAAAATATGGGACAATTATAAACCATGACTATGTCTCATAGCTTCTTAAACGGCGAATTTAACTATTGATTTTGATCATAGTATTGTTTGACACACTTCAAACACTAATACTAGTAAATTATTTATTAAACAGGATAAAGTCTTGATTTGATGGCTGCTTTATATAGCTAAATAAATAAGTTTTTTAAAATATTATGATAAAAGGCCGATTATCATATTTTTACGACTTTGAAATAGCATTTCTATTTTATCATTTTATTTTAATGAAACATAATAACTATTTGTGAGAGTTTTATACAATTTACATATAAACTAACAGATATAATTCAGTTAGGCAATTGCTTACTTCATTTATAAGAAATGGAGGTTATTACCTCTAATATTGATATTAGTGGTGAAGCGTCTAGCTTAAGATGTCACATGTGTTGCCTCTTTGTACATGGGTCTACCGAATGCTCAGGATTGAGTAAGACCGAAATTAAGTTTGTGGGATTGAAGAGTAATAAGTTACTTTTTATTTGTAATAAGTGTGCTGGTTCTTCTGATTCATCTAGTACTGCTAATGTATATCAGCTGATCCTTTCTCTGAAAGAGGAAATTCAACATCTCAAGAATGTATTAGTTACCCATCAATCTAATAGTTCCTCCAGTGATTTGGAATCATTTATTTCTGAATATAATGATAGAAAAAAACGTGAGAGTAATGTCTTGTTTTTTGGTATTGAAGAATTAGATTCCCAAGATGCGAATAACAGATTAAATCATGACAGAGAGCAGATAACTTCCAAATTAAGGGAACTACAGGTTGAAGATGATCTGTTATCTCAAGATTTCAAATGTATGCGAGTTGGTAAAGCTTCTTCAAAAAGAAAAGACCCATCTGTTTGGTGTTCGGTGAAGGTTCAATTGCAAGAAGAATTTCAAGATTCAAGAAGAAAATCCCGAGGGAAGGCTTCTATTCAATTGGGTATGACCAAACTTTTCAACAACGCAAGTTTTTGGCTGAACTCAGAATAACCTTAGACAATAAAATAAAAAAATGGAGAGAATGTAACAATCAAGTACATCAATGGAGTCCCAAAAATAGTTAATAATATTTCAAAAAACTACTAAAATTTGTCCTTATATTATCAAAATGTTAGAGGATTAAATACAAAATTATGTGAGTACAGATCTATTATTTCCTGTTTCAATTATGATGTTTTAGGATTATCTGAAACCTGGTTGACTGCTAAAGTATACAGTAGTGAATTATGTATGAAAAATTATAATATTTTTCGCTGTGATAGAAATCCTTTAACTAGTTTTAAAAGTGCAAGTGGTGGTGTATTGCTTGCAGTTAATACCAAATATTCTAGTTTTGAAATTCCTGTGATGAATAAAAATATAGAACATATATTTGTTATGCTCTCTGTTAAGTCTTTCAAGATAATTATTGGCTGTGTTTATATTCCTCCAAATACCAACTTTGATGTATATAGTAGTCATTTTGATGAGCTTGAGAGAATTAGTAATTTTTATAAAGTCAGTAATTTCATTTTAATGGGTGATTACAACATTCCAAATATTAATTGGCCTTCTGATCATAATTACATTCAGTGTTTAGAAGCTAGTAGTAGTAATAAAATTGCCAACAAACTAATCCATTTTATGTTATTACATAATCTAAGACAAATTAACTCAGTTAAAAATGAGTACTCAAATATATTAGATCTTGTTTTGACAAACCTACACTTATACAAATGCATGCAAGTATGCACTGGGGAATCTATTGTCAAATGTGACCCGTATCATCCTAGTCTTTCAATTGATTTAATTATTAAGAGTTCTTCTTCTTGTAGTTATAGTCGATCCGTAAAAAACTTTTATAAAACTGACTATGACTCCATTAATTCTTCCATATCTGAGATGAACTGGGTGGGATTCTGTATTTCATAAAAATAATCTACATACTAAAGTAAAAAAATTCTATTCTATTCTATCGATGCTTTAAACCTATACGTCCTAACTTCCAAGATCTCAAATACATCTTATCCAGTCTGGTTCTCTAATGAAATAAAATTTCTTATTAGTAAGAAGAAATTCATTCATAAAGAATATAAAATTACTAGATCATTAAATAATTATTGTATTTATTCTGATCTTAGAAAGCAATCCAAAAAAATTTCCCGGGCATGTTATCGTGACTATATCGTGAATCCTCTATTCAAAAGGATTCCAGATACTTCTGGAGTTATATCAAAAATTTAAAAAAAGAAAGATATTCCTTTATCAACTCAACTAGATGATGTCAGTTGTGATACAGACTCTGGCATTGCCAATCAATTTGCCAGTTATTTTTCTGGTGTCTATCAAAACTCATCTGTAGATCTTTCATTATCTAATTCTATGTCAGTCTCGAATTCTTCTATTCTTGCCCATAAACTTAGTATAAGTTATGATTCTGTGGTGTCTAAAATAAACTCATTAAAATCATATTCTTCCATAGGTCCTGATGGTATTCCAGCGCTGCTTCTCAAAAATTGCCTATCACTTGCATTTCCTCTTTACCTTCTTTTTAATCGCTCGTTGAGTACTGGTGAATTTCCGACAATCTGGAAAAATACTTATGTTATACCAATTTATAAATCTGATGATCGTAAAAATGTAAAAAAATTACCGTCCTATCAGCATATTATCTGTAATTCCAAAGTTATTCGAAAGTTTGATTTATGATATTATAGCTCCACAGTTACAATCTTTGATTATTCCTGAACAACATGGCTTTATGCCTAAGCGTTCAACAACCACCAACTTACAAACCCTTCAACAATCTATCCTTAAAGCTTTTGAATCTAATCTCCAATTGGACGTTATTTATTTAGATGTATCTAAAGCGTTTGATTCTGTGAACATAAATTTACTTTTGAATAAGTTGCAATCATACGGTATTTCAGGAGTTCTTCTTACTTGGTTCCGAAATTATCTCACCAACCGATTTCAAACTGTCAAAAGTTCGTTCTTCTTCTTCTCATACGATCAAGCGACCTCAGGTGTGCCTCAGGATTCACATTTGGGACCTCTTCTTTTTATAATTTTTATGAATGATTTATGTAATGTCATGTCCCATGTCAAATTCCTTTTCTTTGCTGATGACTTGCAATTATTCCGTGAAATAACATGTTTACAAGATTTCTTGCGTTTACAGAAGAATCTTGATAAAGTGAGTCTTTGGTTTTATGACAATCAGTTAAAATTAAACACTGCTAAATCCTTCCTTTTCTCTTTTTATAGACCCTCTATAAAATTTAGTAATCAATACAGTCTTAATAACCGTCCTCTTTCTACTGTTGACAGCATAAATGATTTAGGTGTCACATTTCAATCTGACCTGTCGTTTTCCATCCATATTGAGACAATAGTTAATAAAGCTCTGAAGATGTTGGGTTTCATTTCTCGGAACACCCGTAATTTCAATGATATTTCATCCGTTAAACATCTTTACTGCTCTCTTGTTCGCTCACAACTTGAATTTTCTTCTCCTGTTTGGTCTCCTTATCTTCTTTCTCACAAACACTCACTGGAACATGTCCAATATAAATTCTTTAAGCTGATTTCTTTTAAATTAAATATTCCTTATACTTCTAATAACATACCTGCACTACAAGAGCTTACAAACCTACCTTCTTTAGAATCACGCCGTACATATCTTGACTTTATGTTTATCTTCAAACTACTTATTAATCATATTGACTGTTCTTTATTACTTTCCCAGCTGAAGTTTCGTATACTTCTTCATAACCATAGATTTTCTTCTTCTCTCTTTGTACCTCATCTCTCCTATAATTATCTTCTACATTCTGGTCTTAATTGACTCAGTAGAATTGCCAATAATATCATTCAACAGTTCCCTTATCTTGACATTTTTCATTCTTCCTCTCATAGCATTAAGTCTGCTCTTCTTCGCATTTCTCCTCCACAGCCATGGTCGCATAATAAGAAGTGAATGTTCAAATAAATAATACTTATAGTTCGTTCTATTTATATGAAATAAATATTTTTGGCTATTTTATGTATTCTACTATATTCTTGTACATATGTAGTTTTATCAAGTTTTTATTATCTAATATAGTATTTTGAACATTTTATATATATATATTTTATTATCATTATTATTACTGTAGTTATTATAAGTTGGGCAATAACTGTGTGATTAATATTTTATACTCAAATTTGTAATTGTTTAGTTATTGGACTCTGCCCGTATATATAAATATAAATAAATAAATAAATATTAACCATTCTAGAAACACAAGTCTCAACAACAATTCAGAAGATACATTGGATCTAATAATAATAATGATTCTTTATTCAAAATTATATACAAATATCATACACAAATTTACATAGGAGTGCCAGTATACATCATTACCTCCAGCAGAATTTGTAAAATACATTGATTTGTTTGTATTAGTTGAAATTTAGGGAAAAGCTGTAAAAAGACTCTAGCATTTAAATTGGATCTAATAGTTGATTCAATTTAAACAGAGTTTAAAGTTCACTAATTCAAGCTTATTTTCTAAAGCTTGATCCCCCTGTCCTGGACAACATCATCTCTTTTGCTGCCGACCAACTTTCTTCTTGTAAACGCTTCAGACAGGGGGGATCAATGGGAATAAAGAAGATCTAGAAAATAAGCTTGAAAAGTGAAGTTTAAACTCTATTTAAATTGAATGAACTATTAGATCCAAGGTATCTCTTGTATTGTTGTTGGGACTTGTGTTTCTAGAATGGTTAACACTAAAGGTAATAACTCCCATTTCTTGTAAAGGAAGTAAGCAATTGTATAACTGAATTATAGTTTTTTTGTATAGTATGGTGACAATACCATATATTGTATGGAAATGATACTTTTGGATAAAGTATAACGCTACTGTAACCTCAAAATCCCCTAGAAAAACAATTTTCCCGGGGCACTGTTTCAAATAAAAGTGATCTGGCGACAACCAATGCCTGGTATATTAAATCCTCTTCACATTATTCATTTTGAAGATGAAATGTTATTGGTGTGTGTGTGTGTGTGTGTGTTTTAGTAGGATTTGGTAGTAGCGTGTGGCGTGAGCGGTTTAGTAAAGGGCTTGTGTGTAAGTTTGAGGAAGAGAGAGAAGTATTAGAAATAAGTAAAAGATCACCACTGTTTTTTGAAATAAATATATTATTTCTCTAAGTGGATTTAAGTACTTTTATAATATCTAGATGAAGATGTTATTCATATAAAGTATAAGTATAAATATATCTTCAACTATATTTAACTAGATGAAGTGCAAAACTCATATGTTTTAATTTATGACTGGCACTGATGCTAAGAGAGGGCAAGGCATATGTTCTGGTTCAGTGTCTAGTTCAGGCTGTTCTTGTTTGAAAGCAGAATGCAGACTGTTCTTCTCTTGTTGGTTCAAATCTTTTCAAATAATGCTGGTATGTCTGGAGGGAGTGTATTGTCTTATATCCTAACTGTTACTTGTCCCTTTGTTTGCATTGACCTAAATTTATAGTACATGGCTCTTTCCCCTTCATTAAAATACACTGTTCGAACTAGCTAAAATTCACAAAAATTATTTTACTAAACTATTTTCAAAATTCTTATTTTCTTTCATTTCTTTCTTCCACTACAAAGAGTATTATATGTTAGATGGAATACACGTTTAAAGAAAATCTGTGGAAGCATTTTTGAGAAATTCGTGACAAAAAAAAAAACACAT
The DNA here is from genome assembly GCA_011037195.1 of Triatoma infestans. NCBI lineage: Eukaryota > Metazoa > Arthropoda > Insecta > Hemiptera > Reduviidae > Triatoma > Triatoma infestans. The sequence goes on along the minus strand of JAAEAF010008702.1, from coordinate 13,592 downwards.
TCGATTGATAACAAAGGTGTATTTTCTGTTGATAGTTTTTACTGGAAACTTCATTTCAGATGCTGTGGTATCATATAATAGGAATACCAAGGTTAATATTTTTCATTTTTGAAATATTCTGTTCACAAAACGCACACACACAGACCATTTGCTAAAAACAATTTTTTCCTATTCAAGGAATCTTAAAACATGTATTTCTTGGTGAAAACACAATTTCGAAACTTTAACACCATCACAACATTTCTTCTAACTAGGATTACGAGAAAGTAAACATTGTCCATTAGTGTTTTTGGTGTTCGTTACGACCGCTGTATTCAATGTTATAAATTGGATTTTGAGGTTCGGTCATACAAAAGAACTCTTTTTAAATTTCTACCGACGTTTCGGCAAATTTATTGCCTTCTTCAGGGTCTGTACAAAGGTTTTAATACAAATCAATATTTAAAAAATAGACTGTACCAACATACTGTACAACTAAATAGACTGTACAACTGTAAAACTAAAAAACCGACTGACATGACTACAGCACTAACGAAACACTGCATACAATACAAACATGAATTTAACATAGAAAACACCAAAATTCTCTCCATCAACAATAATAATAAAAAACGAAATATATTGGAAATGATTCATATTAAAAAAAATTATCTATTAATTTTAGAACAGACACCAAAAACCTATCCCTCAGTTTAACAATCTCCTGGAATTCCCAAAACAACATACAGAATTAAGACACGGTTTTCCCATTCGCTCTCCTAGCACTTTATAAACCTTGACCCATCCAATGTCCGTAACACTTGGTGATGGTATGTCACAGGTTAAACTAGATTAATTACTACTGGAATTCTAACTGAAAAATTTTTGGAAGTACATTTCCTAATTTATTTCCATACTTTACTCTTATATATGCCGCATATTTTTTAATAGTTGTGATTTAGTTTAATATTGATCTGTTCTACAACAATAGTTTAAAATAAATTTAAATGTGCTATTTATTTAGTTTATTTATATAGTTTATTTCAGAATATAATCAGAATAAAATATTCTGAAAATATTTATTTTAAGTTCATATTTTATGTTGTTTCTATTGTTTATTGATTTGTATTAAAACCTTTGTACAGACCCCGAAGAAGGCAATAAATCTGCCGAAACGTCGGTAGAAATTTAAAAAGAGTTCTTTTGTATGATCGAACCTCAAAATCCAATTTACAACATTGTCCATTAGAATTTTTAATGATTAGCAGTAAAACAGTAGTCATGTAATTTATTGTTTTATACCATATTTTTTGCACATGGTAAATCCACATTCACTTCGGATTCCTTTATTTCCCATAGATTTCAAAATTATTATTCTTATTAAGCAGAAACTTAATTGGAAGAATAGTTTTAACAATTTTACCCTAATTAAACTATTAATTGATTATTATTATTATTATTCTTTTTTTACAGGTAATGCGGGAGTAGTTGCTAACGGGAGTGGTTGCCAACGGGAGTGCTTTGTATATTTTATTATTAAAATTAATGATTATTTTAACCAGTGCGTTAAAAAAAAAAAAAGTTCATTCACGGATATTCCAAATTCCGCCCAGAACTAGTAATGCGTTCTTTTATTTTGCGATTATAATATTTTAAACTGTGTCCAGTGTCCAGTGTAATGAAGTGAAAGAAGAGAAGACATCATTGGAGATTGTTACATATCCCAACCTACAGTAATAAAGGTAGGACATGTTTATGTTTACTTTATATGGCATCTAATTGGATTAGCTATAAAAATATTGGAATAAAATGAGTTTGGTTTTTAAATAATTACAGAATAATTATAATTCCTTTAATTTATTTCATATCGCATCATTTCTGCTGCATAAAATCTATATTTTCTTAGACCTTTTTAAAGATTGAATATTTGGAATAAATGAAAATGGGATATATTATTAATTACTTGTAAACATCCTGTTTAGTTAAAATACTTTCTTCCGGGAAATTCTCAACTTTTTTTTGAATGTACTTTTCCATTCAAAATTGTTTATTAATAAATTCCTTAAATATATAAATAAATTTTAAAATAATTTATGACAACAATGATATTTTACAGTTAATAATTGGAATTATAATTATTTAATTAAACATTTATATGGCCACTGTTAATATCCTTCTTCAGAACTTCCGGTCCAGGTAGAGCAAAGTTAGTGAGCGAATTCTTGACATGTTTATGATTACAGGTTGTATTTACTTAGCAGAAAAATCTGGTGTGAAACACTCACACGACTTTTCCTTACTCCTTTTAATACTACTCCTTTTAATATATAAAGACAAATTTCTTTTAAACTCAAATTTTACGTATTTATTCTAACATAAATATAGAGGAATAATATCAACCTACTTTAATCTTTTAGCAGGTAGAGAAGTGATGATTTTATTATGGCCCAGTAGAGCGCTCTAAAAAACACTGACCTAAACTATACATAATACGAGGGTGGTTTGAAAAGCTCTCGGAATGTACTAGAAAGAAGTGTCTTACCTCCGGTGGAACTGCTTTTATTTTTCAACATAGTCTCCCTGTAGACTAATGCATTTGGTCCAGCGATGTTCCAATGCCTTTATCCCATCTCGAAAATGAGATTCCTCCAGGCCTGCAAAGTACCTCTCCAATTCGGCTGTCAGTTCTTCCGTTGTAGGAAATCTCCGTCCACCGAGGAAAATTTTCAGCTTGGGGAAGAGATGAAAGTCTGATGGTGGCAAATCAGGTGAATAGGTGGATTTGGCAACAATTCGTACCTCAGTTCATGAAGTTTTGCCATGGCAATAACACTTGTGTGCGGGCGGGCGTTGTCCTGATGAAAGATGACTTTCTTCCTTGCCAAACCAGGCCTTTTTTCGCGTATCTTTTCCTGTAGTTGGTCTAGGAGGTTTGCATAGTATTGCCCCGTAATTGTTTGGCCAGTAGGAAGATAATCTATCAGCAGAATGCCTTTTGCATCCCAGAAAACTGAGGCCATGACCTTTCCGGCCGAACGTACTGCCTTTGCTTTCTTTGGTGGTGGTGACTCAGCATGTTTCCACTGCTTTGACTGCTGTTTTGTCTTGGGGTATAGTAGTGGACCCAAGTTTCATCTGTAGTCACAAACCGGCGCAAAAAAATCTTGTTGGTTGCGCTGAAAACGGGCCAGACTTTGTTCGGACATTTCCAATCTGGTGCGTTTATGGTCCAATGTCAAGAGCCGCGGCACCCATCTTGCCGATAATTTTTTCATTCCCAATTCTTCGGTTAAAATGTGATATACCCGTTCAGATGACATCCCTATAGCTTCAGCAATCTCTCGCACTTTCAGTCGACGATCCTCCATGACCATTTTATGCACTTTTGCGATAAATTCTGGGGTCGTAGCACTTTTTGGCCGTCCACTACGCGGATCATCATCTAAGCTCTCCCGACCAAATTTAAACTCGCTGGTCCACTTGGCAACAGTTGAATATGAAGGAGCAGAGTCCCCCAGTGTGTTCTGAAAGTCGGCATGAATTTCCTTTGCTTTCATACCTTTCTTTACAAAGTACTTAATCACTGCTCGAATCTCAGTTTTTTCCATTGTCACAAATCACTACGCGGGAACAACAACAAAGAGTCGTCACTACCACTCTCCTGCAGCAAGAGCACTGACGCGCCACGTGTTCACTCACAAAGGATGTGTGATTATTGCGCGGGAACCTCGTTGCTCTAGCACTGATATCTAGCGGTGATTCCGAGAACTTTTCAAACCACCCTCGTATAACATTTGAATTAACGCCACAAATTCTGCACAACTACCTATGTAAAATAATTTTTTTTTTTTGAAAAAATGTTACAAATAAAAGTAATACGTTTTTTAATCTATTTTACACCAGTTTTCAAAAATTGTAGTTTATAATTTTTATAGTTAGTATATCAAATTTAATGAAATTCGTCTGAGTTCTCTTCGAAATTCATGAAAACTGAAAAAAAAAAAACTGCTCAGTAAAAACGTACTTCTCAAAATCCGTCGAAGCCATTTTTGAGAAAATCGCAAGAAGGTGGAAAAAAAACAACAAAAAAAACAAAAATCATTCGGTAAAGTGGTAATTCCTGTTGAGGAATTTTGAAACATATGACCCCTACTGTCAGATCGCATGGCGATATCTAAACGGAATTTGAACGGAGTTTGAACTTACTACAATTTTTCGTTTTTTGAGCTATGATGTTCACATACACAGACACACACAACATAGACCATTAAAAAAAACAACACTTTTTAGGACTCAGGGGACTTCAAAATGGATAATATTTCCGGTGAAAACTCAATTATAGAAAATTTGACACGATTACAATACTTCCTCTTACTAGGCTGTAAGAGGAAGTAAAAAAATCAAAGAATATGAGTTAAGTTGAGTAATACACTTCCATTTTTGATTAGCCTTTTTCATTCTATTCATTAAATTTTCGAAATTTATTAAATTTATTTATTCATTAAGTTTTCACTAGGAATACATGTTTTGAAGTCCCCTAACTACGAAAAATCTAAGACGGTGAATAAAATAAAACTACATAATTGACATTTTTTTCGAATATCATGTTTTTTTTTTTTTTTTTTACTTCCTCTTACTCCTAGTAAAGAGGAAGTATTGTAATGTGTCAAATTTTCTATATGGAGTTTTTCCACCGGAAATATCCACAGCATAGCTCAAAAACGAAAAAAATAATCGTAGAAAAGTTCAAACTCCGTTCAAATTCCGTTTAGGTATCGTCTCCATGCGATCCGACAGTAGGTCATCTTTTAAAATTCTTCAACCGGAAGTACCACTTTACTAGTTTATTTTATTTTTTTTAAATTTTTGCGATTTTCTCAAAAATGGCTCCGACGATTTTCTTGAAACTTAGTATATCAACTACAAATACAAACAGCTACAACATTTATTTAAAACGTTTATCTAGGAAAAATTCATTTAAGGGCTGTTTTGGAGGAGGGGTCGGGGGTTAGGTTTTCCTCTAAAATGTTATTTTCAGTTTACTATACAATTCTATCATCGAAATAATATTAATTAGAATTAAATGTGTGGTTGAAATTCTGAGTTTGACAAAAATCGGAAGTTTCCGGAAGTGCGTTTACTTTATCAATTTAGTAAATGATTTTTTTCGCGATTTTCTAAAAAAATAGCTCCGACGATTTGACTTGAAACTTCTTAAATCAATTACACATACAAAGATGTACAATTTTTATTTAAAACTATTTCTCTGGGAAAATTCATTTAAGGGCAATTTTAGGGGAGGGGTGGGGTTATGTTTTTCTCTAAAATACTATCATAGTTGATTATACAATCTATCATCCAAACAGAATTAATTAGAAATAAATAGATGGCCGAAATTCCCGAGTTTCACAAAATGCGCTTTTACTGAACAGATTTTTCAATTTTCGACGAATTTCATTAAATTTGGTTACACTAACTGTAAAATTTGTCAATTATAATTTTGAGAACTGAAGTAAGAGAAAGTTGTGTGAGTGTTTTATACCAGATTTTTAATTCTGACGAATTTTGAATTTTCCTCTAACGTCAGAATTTGGTTAATAGAAAGACAGTTTTGAAAATTACATAACAACTACAGATGGATTAGTGGCAACTGCTTCTTTTGATTACAAATTTTATACACTTAATCACCACGATTGATTACTGGTTTCATAACAAGTAATCTAACGAGAGTTCCTCTAAAAGTTAGATAATTATACAGACAAAAATTTATAAACATTTAAGATTTGCTGGTAAAAGTGTGAGAGATTACAAACGCTATACATGAGAGATAATTAATTTACACATACAATCAGAATCACAGCCAAGATATGTGTTCTCAATTGTCGGATAAATCTTCATGCAATTAAATCTTACATTAAATGTATTGTAACGTTTTTCCCTCTAAACTAGCTACTGCAACTAGTTTTAAGTGGGTTTGTATAGATAAAATACTCTAAACTTCTATAATGAAAACACCAATTTATTGTTATACACAATAAATTACAAAATACAACATTTAATAATAACTACTTCACACTGTAAACCACAAAAGTTCACTTTGTTCACTTTTTATACACTTATCACAAACGTACACTTAGTTTGCAACAAGAAACTCCCTCCTAGACTGTCTGCTGTCCCACTATTTATACCGATGGAGAAGGGTCTAGAACTTTCTCAATTCTTCTAGAGAGAGCTATGGCGCCGCCAGCGCTTCCTAGCGGCCACTCAGAGAACTTGAGGTTATTACTGCCTCTCCTAGATGGCACAACTAGCTACGTTACAATATATTATGAGCCAGTTTGCTAACTTTGTGCAACAGTGGCTGATCGGTACAGAGCAAATAACATGTATGATCCACTAATTATATTTAATTCGATTAAGAAAAAGTAAATAAATCTACAAAGGTGGGGGATGCTGCCATAAGTGTTACTTTTTTATTTATTTTTTCTAATTCAAAGAAATTCTGAATTTTCCATCATTAAACACTGTCTGATTAACAGATCAGATTTTTTGAGAATTTAGATAATTCGATAGATAATTAAGGTAGTCAAAAATTATATCAACATCAACGATTCGTGGAAAAAATATATGTGATTATAAATATTATTAAAAGAAAAAGGATATATTACGAATAATTCAGTATCACAACCATTTATGTGTTGTGCTTCTCGACAAATCTATAAACAAGAATTTCCTTTATTAAATACAAGTTCCAAATATTATTATACACGCACGGGGATAACCTTCCTTGTTAACATTTAAAAAGGACTCTTAAATTATTATAGCGCATAGTTTCATATATATGCTTCTGTGTGCATGTTTACTTTAAATTAAATAGATTTCATGAAATACGATGCTTAAGTTTTTTTGGTCTCCATCTGGCATAGATGGATGATCTGTTATAACAACTTCGCGAATAACTGTCGATCTATTGAATCCAATTCTTCCGCCTTTTAGCTAAAATATTGAGAATGTAAATTCCATATGTATTGTTCTAAATACCACAGATTTTCGTGCAATACAAGTGGGAGATATATGATTGCCAAACTTTGGTCTCACGAGTATCTGCCAGATAGATGATACGATACCTATATAACTAAGTATAACTGTCGGATCTATTGCATCAATTTTCGGTATTTTTGCTAAAATATTGAGAGTACATGTATTGTTCAATTATTCAATAGAACTTAAAAAGTACCTACGAAATTGCCGCGATGGTGTTTGGGAGTTTCCCTTCTCCCTCGCACTACCTTTTTTTGTCAGTTTTTTTCATTTGTTCATAACGTAAATGTAATTTTTTTACTTTCTCTTACTCCTAGTAAGGGGAACTATTTTAATCGTGTCAAATTTTCGATATCGAGTTTTGACAAAGTTTGATGTGGAGCCCAAAAAAAGTGGTTTTTAGCAAATGGTATGTATGTATATATGTGAACAGCACAGCTCGAAAAAGAAGAATCGTAGAAAGTTCAAGCTTGATATTCCGTTTAGGTATCCCCATGGGATCTGACAGTAGGTTATCTGTCAAATTTCCTCGACCGGATGTATCACTTTACTGAATAATTTTTTCCAATTCTTCGCGAATTTTTGAAAATGGCACCAACGATTTTCTTCAAACTCACCAAATGAACTACACATACAAAGATCTACAACTTTTATTTGAAACATTTCACCGAAAAAATGCATTTAAGGGTGCTTGTGAGGGATGGGGATGGGATTAGGTTGTTCTCTAAAATGCAATTACTTTCTCATACGTAAGTGGAAGTATTGTAATCGTATCAAATTTTCGATATCGAGTTTTCACCGGAAATATCCGTTTTGAGGTCTCCTGAGTCCAAAAATGTGGTTTTTAGCAAATGGTCTGTGTGTGCGTGTGCGTGCGTAAGTATTTGAACAGCATAGCTCAAAAATGAAAAACCGTACAAAGTTGAAACTTGATATTCCGTTTAGGTATTACCATGGGATGTAACAGTACGTTATCTGTCAGAATTCCTCAACCGGAAGTACCACTTTACTAATTGCTTTTTTTTAAAATGTTTTTGCGATTTTCTCAAAAATCGCTCCGACGATTTTCATTAAACGTCTTGTATCGTCACGAAGAGTATTTGTATGAAATACAAAGAGCTACAACTTTTATTTGTAACATTTCTCTGGGAAAATTCATTGAAGGGCACTTCCGGGGGAGGGGTGGGGTTAGGTTTTCACCTAAAGTGCTATTTCAGTTAATTAGACAATTCTGCCTTCTTATAATGTTAATAAGAATTGAAATATGTTGTTGAAATTCTGTGTTTGAAAAAATCGGATAACCGGAAGTGCGTTTATTTTATCACTTTACTAAATGATTTCTTCACTTTTTCGCGATTTTCTCAAAAATGACTCCGACGAATTTCTTGAAACTTCGTATATAAACTAAACATGCAACGATCTATATCTTTTATTTAAAACATTATTACTATTGCCTCGCTCACTCTCTCTCTCTCTCTCTCTCTCTCTCTCTCAGCATATGGGACAAACCTAGCGTATAGCATACTAGAGTATATTTGTAGACGCAATTGAAGAGTGAATTGCCCCGATAATTGGTACAATTTAATGAATCTCCTTTTCTGAGTATTGGGCACATGCCTTTCCCCAAGATTCGGGCATTACTTTGTTCGTCCAAACTTTCAGAAATATTTCTCTCCGTTTTTTAAGCGAGTTCCTCTCCGCCATTTTTAAACAACTCCTCGGGCATATTGTCGATGCCCCTGGATTATGATTTTTCATTTTATCTATGATGGCCCTAATCTCTTTATCATCGGGAAGTTCAATGTCTCTCCAGTAAGGATCGTTACCTTAGTGGTCTCATTGTCCTCACTCTCATTGAGGAGGTAATCGAAATGCCGCGCCCAACGCTTCAAAATTTCACTCTCCTGGGTCGTGATCGAGCCATCCTCAATCTACAAGCACCAGGTTTTGGATTGAATGGCGCTCTTGCCTGATTAATATTTTGAAAAAAAATTCCGCCTGCTCCTTTTCTCTCTATGTACTTCCAGTCCCGCTATTTGTTTTTTGTTTTTTTCACATTCCCACTTTTTCTTTTGATGTCGTTTCTTTTCTAACCTTCTTTTAGTACTATACTGCTCCCTCGCTGCTCTAGTATCCTTTCTCAATATCATTTGTTTATAAGCTTTATTCTTTTCCTCGGTCACTCTTTTACATTAATCGTTAAACTAATAATTCACTCGCGCAGCTCCTCTGAAATGTAGGATATTTTTTGCGGCGCTTTGAACAGCTTGTGCACTGCGGTGTTTTAGTGTGAACCATTATGATTCCTTGGCTAACCAAAGAGAAAAAAATGACCTTCTTGAGTTTTGTCACCAGAACCGTATTCCTACCAGTTACCACTATTTTTTTGAGAACTTAACAACATAAGTGTGAGAGCACAGTCATTTACCTAAATAGCTGTATAACGTTATAATTAATATGATAAGAACTGATACATTTTGTTCCTATGTAAATGGATTAGTAGTATTGCTTGTTTGTTTGTTAGCATGGTTAGATGCCTTCTTTTCCATGTTTATTAATGTTAAATAATTTAATTAAAATAAAATGCACACAGTTAATTGCTACAATTTTATTTAAGCCCGTACTTTTCCGAGTCTTTAATAAAATACTACAAGTTCCTGTTCTAAATTTGCCATATTGGCAAACAGGCAAATTAGAAATAAACAGATTGCCAAAATTCCGAGTTTTAAGAAAATTAGTAAACCGGATGTGCGCTTTTACTGAACTGTTTTTTCAATTGTCGACGAATTTCGTTAAATTTGTCAATTATTTCGTTAAATAAGTTGTGTGAGTGTTTCACATCAGATTTTGCACTCACTATTAAGTTTCCCAATCATGTAAAATTTTTAAAATCCAGTTTTTCCCGGATATATATATATTGTAACGTTTTTCCCTGTAAACTAGCTACTGCAACCAGTTTTAAGTGGGTTCGTATAGAAAAAATACTCTAAACTTCGATAAGAAAAACACCAATTTATTGTTTTACACAATAAATTATTAAATACAACGCTTAATAATAATTATTTCACACTTTAAACCACAAAAGTTCACTTTGTTTACTTTTGTACACTTTTCACAAACTTGTAACTTCGTTTGTAACCGAAAAACTCTCCCAACTCTCTGTGGTCCCTCTATTTATACCAGTAGAGAACATTCCAGACTTCTCTCGACTGTTCCAGCCAAGACTAGAGCGCCGCCAGCGCTTCCTACGGCCACTAAGAGAACCTTAGGTACCTGTCTTCTCTCCTAGATGGCACCACCAGCTGCGTTACACTGCTCCCCTCTCAGATCTGTTCGTCCCGAACAGAAACACTCGAATGATGAAGTCCTCCTTGGGCTCCTACAACGTGACGAAGATGATCTCGCCGTGATTCCACGCCTTCTTGAATCTCTGACCCTGGTGCCACGTCTTGACAAAACATTATACTGAGATCTGGAACCAACTTGTGCGCCTCCCAGATTTGGCAGCTTTTCATATGCGCGCAGTGCCTCGGCGATGCTGTATAAAAGCTTCTTGCCACGCCAGAGCCTTCTCCGAGTTTTTCTTTGAGGGTTACTTCTACTCGATTAACTGCTGGCGGAGGTTGAGCACGTCTTTGATGTGAATTGTACACGTTGTGAAATTCTTTTGGTGTCTGGAATAGAACCTGAGTCCCATCTCTTTCCACTTTCGATAGAGTAAGATCTCTACTTTGTTGATTTCTAATTCGTTCTATACCTCTTCTGAATTTGGCTTCTTTTACTGGAAATCCTCCAAGCTTGCTGGCTACTAAACCTGGTTTTAATCCGACATCTTCTATGGCTACTCTTCCAAATAAGTCTAATGTCATTCTCCATCGCCCAAGTAACACATCAGCGCTAACCCAACCGCTGTAAACTGACGGGATTATCAGCATATTTGGCTGCGGAGAGGGAGGTGCCTGGTTTGGTATAGTTGCGTCTGACTCCACTTCCATTGGGCCGCTACTGCCACTTTCTCGTCCAGTCTCCATTGCTCCGCCTTTCTCTTCTCGTTCTGGTTCAGAATGATGTACATTTTCAAATCTTAATGAAGGTCCCAAACGTGTAGGTAAGGTACCAAGCTGAGTGGTTGTAGAACTGAATCCTTGATGCCCGCTGATGTTCTCTGGCTGTTCAGGTACACCAAACAACTGATCTCTACTCGCATTCGGTTGCAACAGTTGAGGCCGATCAGCTAAAGGTAATGCTCGTGCCATTGGCATCTCTAACGGATCTGATGGACTGTAGCCGAGCCGTAATCTTGAATCTGTTCTCCGGAGAAATGGATGCCACCTATCCTTTCCTGCTGCTCCTAGTAGTTCTTCTTCTTTCACAGGCTCTGTCTCCATAGCGACCGGTGTTGGTTGCGTATCGACTTCGGCATTATCGTTCTCCTTTTCATCTGGCTGCGTCCATGTTTGAGGTAGTAGAGCTCCCTCAAGGTTCTGATCAGTGCCAGCCCTCAACAGGTAGATCAGAGCATCAATCACGAATGCCGTATGCCTGAGAGAAGATACATCCAGTACTGGTAATAAATCAGCATGTTCAGAATTGTAACATCTCATCAATGACAAACAGTGCATCAGTAACTCCCTTCGGGCAGACTGGCCTTCATCGCCACCGTCACGATCCCTAGATGGTCTGGAAGACTCCGAATCAGTGGTAAAACCAACAATCCTAGTTGAAGAAGACGAAGAAATACCTCCAGGGTGATGCGAAGACTGTGTAGTAAATCTTGATGTACTTCCAGAAGTAGTACCACCATTCGAAAGACCACAAATTCCGCTATTACTTCCGCTAACCCCGTTAGCACTATTCGAGCTTGGGGAACCTGAACCATGGTAGAGAGGATGATGAAGATGTGCAGAATCTGACGCTGTCGTAAGAGAAGCTCCAAAGCGCAACCGAGATTCGGTTGAATCCGCCACTGTCAAAAGCCAATCCCACGGTGGTTTTAACGGTCTTTCTACATAGGTCTGTATAATTGGCACGGGTTGCTGCTGTGGTGCACTAACATTACGTAAACTGCCTGAAGGATCTGCAATTTGTCGAAGTACAATAGCAAAACTTCTAGCCGAACAAGCAGCTGTTGTAAGCTTGGTGACTATTCCATGCCGAAGATGTGTTAGTTGAACGCCTCAATGAGGACGGATCAATGAATACCAATGAATTGCTATAAGCTACTCGGAAACCACCTGATAATTTTGAACCGGTGTCTGCTCTTCTAATAGCCCACTACATTGACTGAAGAGGAACTTTACTCCTTTCGCCCTGACCACTTTGTCCCGAACGTCTTTCTAACTGTTCATCTCCAAGCAACATTTCTTCGTGACCCAATCCTTCGCTTTCTCCATCATTCTCCTCATGCTGACTTGCCACTTTCATTGAATCACCACTTTCATCTTCTCCGAGCATAGAAGTATGCAGGGTATTAGATGAACCATGCTGTACAGTTTCTTGGTTAGTCTGATCGCTGTCGCTTTCAGTTTCCACCAACAAATTTTCACTTTCACTTTCCGCACCTTCATCGACTTCTCTTTCAACTTCTCTTTCACCCTCAGTCTCACTGCCGTTCCCATCATTCACTGGTGCTTCTAAACTTTCTACTATTTCTCCCCGAATCTCATCTTTCTCCCTTATTATTTCTCCTCTCATTTCATCCCAGCCTCTTTTAAATTCCTCTCGGCTCTTCTTCATTTCGTTTATTATTTCATCCCAGCCTCTTTCTATTTTGTCTTTTATTTCATCCTGACCCCTCTTTATTTCATTCATTTCATCCCGGCTCTTCCTTATTTCGTCTTTCATTTCGTCCTGCCCCTTTCTATTTTGTCTTTCATTTCATCCTGGCCTCTTTCTATTTTGTCTTTCACCTCAAAATAGATATTTCCGGTGGATGCTTGATATTGAAAATTTAGCACGATTACAATATTTCCTGCTATTAGAGAGAAAGTAAAAAGTTACAAACAATTCTCCGGCAAAGATTCAATTTAGGGAGAGAGAAGTGGGTTATTCTTCCCTCTAAAACGCTATTTTAATTTATTAGACAATTTTATTATTTGTATAATAATTATAAGAATTGAATATGTTGCAAACGTTTGAAGTAAATTGGTTTAGCTGAACTGCAACTTTACTGATCAGTTTTTATTTTTTATTTTTTGCGATTTCCTACATTAAATATCTAGGGGTTCTATTAAACATGGTATACTAACTATTTGGGATTGTAAATTTACCGACTTTTTCATTTAATTCGGGTGATTCGGTCAATGAAAATTAAAATACTGGTTTGCCGGTAAATTTTTTTTTAGAATATTACATATTTTGTATGTTTTTTTTTTTGTAATAATACATAAATAATTTTGTTACAATAATACGTATTTTGCACAATCTTAACGCATACTATTAGAATCTTGTAATAAATATTGTTATTTAATTATTTTAAACAGTTGTTAGAAGTAAAAAATTTATTTAAGGTTCAAATTTTAATGATATTTTACAATAATATTGCATTAATGTCCTGTCATAATGTGGTGTAT
>JAAEAF010008701.1:0-38654 GCA_011037195.1 Triatoma infestans | reverse complement strand
TGGATAGGTTTGCCAAATTAGGTGCCTCTCTCCCTTTCATTGGTCCAGAGCCTGCTGTTGGTGTGTCTTCTGACACATGTTTGTCGGGCTTTCAGACGTGGATGACCTCACAGCACTCATCCTTATGGATGAGTGCAGTGGGTTGTCGGCAGTCTAAAATGCTCATTGGGGGCCCGGACGGAGCTTTGAGTAGTGGGGTGCGATGTCTTTCACGGACCTCCCTCAGGTATCTGGTTGGATTCCTCACTGGGCATTGTGGTTTAAGGAGACATCTCTATATAATGGGACTTGTGCCTGACCCTTTTTGTAGAGTTTGTGAAACTGAGGAGAAAACACCCATGCATTTGATGACGAATTGTTTGGGTTGTGAGGAGATTAGGTTTGGGATCTTCGGCCGGAATAGGATGTCGGTAGAGGATCTTAACTGTGTCCTTTTAAGGTTTTGGTCCGATTTGTTCGGTCTGTTGTGAAACTTAGATGGTTAAAACCTGGGTCTGGATTTTCATTCTAGTCCCAGTGGTAGGTATTCTTTAGGGGCAGCTATATGGGCCCGAGGGGGCTTTGGATAGCGTAGGGTTTACTTCCCTCCCCTTTTGGGAATAATAATAATAAGTGTTCGACAATTTTACATTTCCTTGCTTTTGTTGCAATTTTATTACGTTCCAGAGCAAGTTGATTATAGAAATGCTTTCCTTCGTTATGGTTTGTTGTCTAATTGTTCAATGGTTCAATATTGTGCGGCTATGTTTGCCAGGGAATCCTAGAAATTACTAAAAGGAATGACAATGTTCTTTTGCAAAAACATATGTTATAAGCTATAAAAATTAAAAAACAAATCGCACTTTAAAGGAAAACCTCAACTTAAAGTAGTGGTTGATTAGTAATCTAAAAATAGGCTCTAATCCCTACCATTGTGGCATAAAGGATGCATTGTGATAAACCAAAATTAGCAAAATTCGTTGCAAAATTAGTTTTCGAGAAATAATGAAAACCGCAAAAACTTACGTTGGCAGCTTCATAGTAATCCAAATCAAGTGATCAATTTTAAAATTTCTCGGTTAAGTTTTAAAACCTTATTATTTTAACCATTCGCAATGTAACGCCACATATTCTGCAGAACTATCTGAAATAAATTTTCCCAGAAATATATTCCAAATACATGTGGATATTTGTTGTGGTGGTTGGTTCCACAGAGCTGGAAAGCATCAGAGACATTTTCCGTGCTAGCCTGCTTCATTTTGTGGTCATCGACCGGTTTCGGGCGTTCGCCCATCTTCAAGATGCGTTTTTCAGACAGTGTGACAACACAGACTTGCACAGAGCAGATTAGTTCCACACTGACTGTATTTAAAACTAAACTCTTAAAGTAGGTCAAGGGGTATGGTCAGCTGGGTGGGAACACGGTGGGTTTTTAAAGGACAAATTTTCCTTACAATGGAAACAACACGTGAGGGTATAATTTTTAAACTCTGTTGTTGGAGGGAGATTTACTTTACAATTAACTAATCAAAATAAAATATAAAATATATAAAATAAATTTAAATTAAATTAAATAACGATTTAAACTAACATCATTTAAAATTAAGCGATTTTTATAGTTAAGTTTTTTATAATTATGCATTCCAGTCATTATTTCACTTTTTCACACAACATTCACATCCTCGCAATCATGTATACCAAAATATGTTTTTTTTATATAACTTTTTTATTATGTATTCCACTCAACATATCACATCATCATTCACATACATCATACATCATCCAAATACGCACACTTTTTTTTTTTTTAAATATATATAAAACTAGTATGTTTAAATATATATGACTAGTAGATTTAAAAACTAAACCTAAAACTAAAATCCGTTTAAGAACTATTTGTTGCGTGTGTAATGTTTGCACTGGTAATTGCGTTTCTGTTGCTATTGTGGGAAGAGTGTTTTGAATAATGGTTCACTGGCAAATTTTGTCTGTTCGTTTATTAAGTTTTGTGTCTTGCGTTTATATATTTCGAGTTGTTCTACTATGTCAAGTCGTCGTCCTTTGTGGCCAGGGTGTATTAGTTTCATCGTGGTCGTTATGTCATCGGGTTTGTGTTTGTTAGTGTTTAGGTGATTGGCGTAATTTGAGTCAAGTTTGTTGTATTTGTATGATCTGATGTGTTCGGTAAATCGTTCCTTGATTTTTCTGCCGGTCTGCCCGA
This sequence comes from Triatoma infestans, assembly GCA_011037195.1. Taxonomy (NCBI): domain Eukaryota; kingdom Metazoa; phylum Arthropoda; class Insecta; order Hemiptera; family Reduviidae; genus Triatoma; species Triatoma infestans. Next base: position 36,454 of record JAAEAF010008701.1, on the reverse strand, counting down.
CGTAAATGTTGTCACAGTCCGGGCATTTCAACTGGTAAACTCCACTGCTGTCATACACGTCAGTGAACTCGGTATGAGTGCGGATTTTGTTGCCTAATTTGTTGTTTGTTCGGAAGGATGTCTTAATGCCCCGTTTTTTGAAAAAATTTGTGAGTTTGTATGTGTGGCTTCCAATATATGGGAATGTGGCGAATTCGTCTGCTGTTTCTTTGTCAAATTCGTTTTTGTGGGGTTCGTTTTTGAGGAGTTTATCAACGATGTTTGCATTGTACCCATTGTTCTCAGCTATTTTGTAGATTGTCTGCAATTCTTGTGCGTGATTCGCGGGTGTAATCCTGGGAACCACGTGTATTTCCTGGAAACTGAAATACAAGAATTTCCGGAGTGAGCCTGCGTTAGTGGTTTACAAAAAAACCGACGACGTTTCGCCTATGCGGCAATAAGGTTCATTACATCTTGAAACCCAATAAGATATCATTGGGGATTTTCGACGGCATCAAAGCCTTATTGGCTTTCAAGGTGTAACGACCCTGAAGAGACTCATTGCAACATAGACAAAACTTTGGTTTTTAGCACAAAATTGACGCGATCTCATCCAGGAAACTCCTGTTTTTCATGAAAATGGCCGCGAAAATCTAAAAGATCATAATTTCTACTTTATTTAGTTGAATTTCAATAAATTTAGGAATAAATTCTATGCGAGAGGTATAAATAATGAAATAAGGTAAAGCAAAAAAGTAAAATAGAAAGAAGGGGATGTCCATCGGAAACCAGAAAAGATGAGAAAAGATCACGTGTGAAGGAAAGAAGTTCACGTGAGTAAATTGTAAAAGTGGCAGGCGAAGGTTTTACGGTGAAGGAAACTGATGTGGATTTAGTAGAGTTCTATATTCAACTAAAACACCTGGGGTCGAGGAATTACCTACAACCAACAGGGGCCATTACTATAAGCAGACTCAACTATATTGACTCTATTGTAAAATATTATCCCATACAAAACACACAAGCCAGATATTCTCATTAGATTTTATTTAAATATAAATTTACATTCTCTGTTTCCCCTCTTTCTTATGAAAACACATAAAAGAAAAAAAATAAATAAATAAATAAAGTAACTTCTTAAGTCACTTACAAAATCCTCCTTATTTTTGAAGTAAATTTTTTTTATTACGTAATAAAAGATTTTAGTGGGAAACACCCGACGACTACATTTATAAATACTTATTTTGTGCATATTTATTAGATGTTAATGCATTGTTGGATATTTTGGCAAATAATCAAATTGAATTAAATTATTTATAATATTTTTTATATAGAACAATAAAAGTTAATGTTTTTTTGTTCGTTTGTTTTTTTTATTTATTTAAGGCGTCTCAACATCTGCCATTTGCGTCCGGAGCCTTCTCAGTGCATTGCCGGTCTCCGGACAGTGGTCTTTCGTTACAGACAACATTGTCCATCACCGGTCAGTGAGCTGTAGAGGCTCCTAGGAAGAGAAAAATCTAAGGGTAGCACGGCTGGATTCGAACCCGTGATCTTCGTGTTGCTAGTCCAGCGCGCTACCACTGAGCTAATCCCTTCCCTAAAAGTTAATGTTAAAAAAGTAAAATGTTAAATGGTTGTATTGTATTTTTACATTACCTTACTGTATGTAATTGGTAGTATCAGATCTTCAAATTTAATTTTCTCCTAAAATAAATACATTTTTATTTCTCATCTCTTCTTTGTATGTAGTAAATTTGGAGTTGATGGGTAATAAGAAAGATAATTCAGAGACAAAATATGGAAGGAACTTCAACTAGCAATTGTTTTTGTTTTCCAAAAGGAAAATGAAGAAAAGTTTTGAGTAAAGTGGAATAACATGTTTTTTCAGTTTCACTCAATTCTCGCTACTACAAAGGTCACTCAATAAGTAACAAGATAAATCGCTGTAGCTCAAAAATGATTTATTTAATCAATACAAAACTTTGGCTACTTTTCAACATAGTCCCCAGCAACATTTATACACTTGTCCCATCGTTCTTCTAATTTGTGTATGCCCCTGGCATAAAACTCTTTGGGTTGATCTCGAAGCCACTTTTATACCTGATTTTTAACTTCTTCATTGGATTGAAAATGTTTCCCACGTAGAGCCTCTTTAAGGGGTCCAAACAAAAGGAAGTCCGATGGGACGAGGTCGGGTCTGTAGGAGGGATGTGGAAGAATCTCCCACCTTACTTTCTTTTTGGGCGTCCGTAAGTTGTCTTGGAAATCATCTTGCACAAGTTTTCTTGTACTGCAGCTTCTTCTGAACAATGTTATGGACAGTTTCAACACTTGCTTGCACTTCTATCAATTTAAAAATAATACGCCTGTTGTCCTGAATTAACGCGTTAATGCGAGATTCGAGAGAGGAAGTAGCAACTTCTTCAACCGGTCGTCCACTTCGTTGCACGTCACAGACATTTAGTCGTCCACTTTTAAACTGCTCTACCCATTTGTAAACGTTCGAAAACGGTTCAAACAATTATTCCCGTACACTTTCAACATTCTTTCATGGATTTCACTATCTCTGATACCTTCTGCAACTAAAAACCTAATCAGTGAGCGTTGTTTTTCTGAGGTGCAAGGCTCGAGCAGACTCGCCATTGTTAACTGAATATATTGAGCTTATGCTTGCCAAATACATTCAAACAGCTGATGAGAATCTAAGTACAAGGATGCCAACTTGACACACTAAAATTATTGCATTGATTAAAGAAACCGTTTCTGAGCTGTAGTGATTTCTCTGCAGACTACACTGTCTATCACCGAACAATGAGCAGGACAGACTCCTAGGCAGACAAAATCTAAGGACTCTAACCTCAAATGCACTCCAACCCGGGGGCTAAAATGCGCGGGAGTTCAACATGCTACCGCTGAACTAGTCCTCCTTGCGCAGTGACCATGATGGTCTCCTGAGATGCGATTATTATATAACCTTTCTTTACACCTCTACTCCCTTAAATGAATTTTCCCAGAAAAAAAAATTCAAATTATTATTTGAGATTTACATATGAAATAGCGTATATACGAAGTTTAAAGAAAATCATCAAAATCATTTTGGAAATAAACTGGAAAAATCCAGTCAGTAAAGTGGTATTTCCGATTTATCGATTTTGATAAAAAAAGCTTTATTGTATCGTCCCCTGATAGCACTTGAACTAAATATCAAGTTGGAACTTTCTGAGATTTTACCTTTTTTTTTGTGATGCTGGACCTCATACGCACACAGAGGCACACGGAAGCACACGGACACAATGGCCAATTTCTATAAAAACAATTTTACCGACTTAGCTGATCTCAAACCGTGTATTTCCGGTTACACAATCGAAACGGAAACACAATTTCAAAAATATGACAAAGTCGAAATACTTCCTCTTGCATCAGTAAGAGAAAGTAGCAATGTAATGCATAAATATCATTAACCGGAAAAAAAAATTTGCATCTCAATGGAAGCTGTTACTGTCTAAAATAGCACACCTCCTAGTAAACTACCACAACCTAGGTGTGCTTAGTTGTTTTATATGGGAATGTAACTCTGTGACTCAACAACCATGCTGTTTGCTTTCCTACAATCACTAACAAAGCTTACATACGTGCACTATCCCACCACACTTGGTTAGAAATACTATAACAAGGAACATATCCTAAAGTCACTTCCCCACACTAAGGTCCCAAGGAACTGAGCATATTGCCACTTTGTTTGTTCGGTGGCCCATTTCTATTGAGTTCCGTTATTAAAAGCGCTTGGAACTTAGAACTTCCGTGTTAGATAAGGCACTAAGCCCACATTCTCTTCATAATCATTTAAATAAATTATGTTTACATAAATGGTTGGTATTATCTTACCTTATAAAATGGTGGCTATTTGCAATTTGCATAATACAATGAATATAGTATCTGTTAAAAAGGAAAAATATTGATTTTTAATGGGAGGAAGTGGTTCGATCATGTTTATTTGTTGTTTGTTTGTTTCTAATTTCTCCAAAATCTCATTTGACATTTTTATTTTTTTAATAACCATTTCATTTCATCTGAGAAAGATCTGCAAAATTGTTTAATTAGGAGGTAAGGAGAAGGTGCGCTTCTTCAACTAAATGGTCCCTCAACAGTGTATGGAACTAATTTCAACTTTTATCTGGAGTTAGCGCCGGGAGAGATCCTTATTATTTCATAATACATAGCACTTGATTAAGTGCACGAAGTTCTGCTAGAGATAGACAAGCGCATCCTAGCCAGCACATACTATCTCATTCTCAATTCATATTTCTTCAGAAATTTTTTATGTCATTCTAGATATTTTGCCTTAAACAGGTACAAAGTTTCCAATTTTGTAATGATTTGCCTCGCTTCTCGAAAATATTATTGCAAATCATTTATCCTCTAATTTCATGAACTGCGTAAACATATTTGCTGTCAACATTTCAATTCCGCTACATAACCATGTCTGCCCTTATAAAATCTATCTATCATCTAATAGATTCATTTGTGCCATGGTTACAAAAGCGGTGAATAAAAAGCAAATAGAATAAAACAAATTATATAATTTTGTTCCAATAAGTAGTTTCCGGTTAATTACCAACTGATTTATGATTAACCATTGACCTTATTCACGATCTGAGATAGGTTTCTGTAAAATTAAACTTCTACTTGATTTTTCCAAATCTTCCACTTGGAAAGCCTCTTATATTATTATTGTAAATAAATTCATATACATAACATTCTTGCAGTCAATCAATTGAATGTGAATTACTACCCATGTCCACACAGTTAGTACGCCTCAGACAATCACAAACCAATCTGAGACTTTGATGGAATCTAACCGGAATCTTGGAGTATGTATAACTAGACCAAAGACAGAACCTATAGAACTGAATAAACGATTCAAACTTTTTGCTAGAATCGCTCATTTTGATGAACTTTTAATCTATTGATGATTATATCCGTAACCATGATCCGATGATTATCGAGTAACCATTCTAAGAAAATACAAAATACTTAAAAAAATTTTTTTATAGTTTAATTATTTTATTTGCAACTGCGAATCATACACAACAAGCAAATGAGATGACATGATAATATAAAAATAATAAAATAAAACATAAAATAAATAAAAAACAAAACTGAAAAAGAATAAAAGAAAAAAAAATAACTAATAACTTGTCGTGACAGAATTAAATGAGGGCCATCCAGCAATGACCATCATAAGTCGGTTAGCATAGACACCGATGAAGCGAATTCGAAGGATGTCCTTTTTTTATCAAGCGATCAGGTGATCGCGAGGCCATCGGCACTTGAGTCTTCGGAACCGGATTAGCAGGAAGTGTTATCTGTGACAGGTTGTGGGTCAATGGGTTGTAGTGATGGGAAAGTTTGGAATGGACTTTAATATATCGAGACTTGGCGAGATCTAGGACAAATGAGAGTTTTAGGTCACCATGGATAGTGTGCTTGCTAACGTAAAAAGGAGCATCGACTATTGTGCGGAGGGTTTTTGATTGGAAGGATTGGATACGATGAAGTTTGGAGCGCTTTGCTGATCCGTATAGTTCGAGTCCGTATGTCCAGATAGGTGCGAGCAGAGCAGAGCTATGTAGAGTGTTTTTTTTGTTCAAGAGAGTTAGTTTTGATCGTCTGTCAAGAAGTCTTTTGATCATTCGGTATCGGAAGTTCTTGTCGCTTAAGTCGAGTATGTGGGTTCCAGGTTATCAAGGCAACGAGGCGTTTATCAAGGTATAGGCCGAGATATCGCACTTTGTTTGCCGAAGGAATAGGAAAACGATTCAGTTATATTGAACGGAGTATTTTGCGATTTGGAGTGAATGGTATGTATCTGGATTTGCTGTCATTGATCTTTATTCTCCATTTGCGGATGCAGGGTTCGGAGGATTTCAAGATGGTATTGAAGGAATCGGGTGGCAATTACAGGGTCCATATTTTTGGAGAGCATTGCCGTATCATCGGCGAAGCTGTGTTAGGATTGAGAGGAATGTCTGCCGTATATACTAGGTAGAGGAGGGGAGCAAGTATGCTCCTTAAAAAATATAACTCAATTTATTTAAATTTCAATTTGTTTTTAAATTATACCCTGAAGTTTTGTAAAGGGGAATGAGGCTGTTCGGGTCCGAGATTGTTTTCACCTGCTCTCTGGATATTCAACTAAACGAACAAAAATCAATCGCCAACGCAGCCGCCCGACGCAGAATGGCGGGATAGTTGAAGTCATGGCGTAAGGAAAAAACGAAAAAAGAAGTCAGACATTAAAAACCTGCTATATACATATTAAATATAATAATTTTGAAATATTTTTATATAAATTAGTTTGTATGCTTGCAATTAACAATATATATATATATTTTTTATTACAAGATTTATATTTCGATATTAAAAGCATTAAGAATATTAATTCCCGCTGCTACACGAACATAACAATATATAAAATTGCGATGTCTTCCGCAATTATATATATATATATATATATTTAACTTTTTTTTTTGCTTATTCGAGCATCTGGTGACAGAATACTATGATATACACACTTTTTATCGCTCCGATCAATTTGAAGCAGTATTACACACTTAAAAATTAATAAAATAAAGAGAATGCGATCTTTAATCTTACATATTGGATGTGAGTTATTTCAATATTATTAACAAAAAAAAAAAAAACGAGCGTTGTTTTGAATCTTACTAGAGTTTTGGTATTTTCATAAATCAATATCGTTATATAGTAAAGATTAAACACAACCGAGTGACTTTTGAAATGTTGATCTGTTTCAACTTGTAAAAGTTTATATAAATTCTATTTGATATCAACTTTAACCTGGCCATTCATTTTTTTAGTTCTATAGTTCATGTAAATATTAATATGCAAATTTATTGCAGAATACATGCTGGCCAAGATTAATACAACAAAGTAAATAATATAAAATATTAAATTAGATAAAGAAAATGTAACAAAAATTAGAGAAAATGTAAATTCAAACTAAAACAGATGAATGAATAAATCAATTTCATTACAAATGTAAATGAGATAAGAGTAAATACCGTCAAGCGACCATTTCAAATATATAAGATATGAAAGGCGGCCGGCGCCTAAGGGTTAACTTTTACCATTTGAAACATTATTGTGTACAACTGTACACGTCTAAAATAATAGGTTTAAAATTTTATTTATGTTTTATAAGGCAGTTTATGTAGAGCCGCGGCAATGCATATTTTTTTTTTTTTTATTTCCGAGTAAGTTTGCATTAAATCCAGTGTCATATTGAAAATAAAAGCGGATTATTGTTTAAAGTCTGATTCGAGCGAAAAGGAAGTAAATATTATTATTATTATTTTGGAGCGTGTACACTTAGTGTATTGCGACTCTCTTGTGCGGCTTTCTCAGCGTACAGCTGGGGCCTGGGCAAGTTCTCCCTTTACAGACAACACCGCCCATTACCGGACAGTGATCTGTAAAGGCTCCTAGGAAAAGAAACTAACATTACATGATAATATATAAAATGAACTCTGGAACTCCATGTGGAAGTCCAACGCGCTAATACTCTCCCTAAAATCAATAAAAAAAAATCTGGTGTGAAACACTCACACAACTTTCTCTTACTCCAGTTCTCAAAATTATAATTGACAAATTTAATAGTTTGTGTACCAAATTTAACGAAATTCGTCGAAAACTGAAAAACTGTTCAGTAAAAGCGCACTTCCGGTTTACTAATTTTCTTGAAACCGGAATTTATTTTAACATCTATTTATTTCTAATTAATTTTGTTTGGATGATAGAATTGTATAATCAACTATGATACCACTTTAGAGGAAGCTGTAACCCACCACTCCCCTAAAAGTGCCCTTAAATGAATTTTCCCAGAAAAATGTTACAATAAATGATGTAGATCTTTGCATGCTTAGTTTATATATGATGTTTCAAGAAAATCGTGGAGCCATTTTGAGAAATCGCGAAAAAAGTGAAAAAAACTCATTTAGTAAACTGGTAAAGTAAACACACTTCCGGTTATCCGATTTTTTTCAAACTCGGAATTTCAACAACATATTCAATTCTAATTAAAATTATTTAGATGGCAGAATTGTCTAATAAACTGAAATAGCACATTAGATGAAAACTAACTCCACCCCTCCCCAGAAGTGCCCTTAAATGAATTTTCCCGGAGAAATGTTTCAAATAAAAGTTGTAGTGTTAGTATGTGTAGTTGATATAACAAGTTTGAAGAAAATCGTTGGGGCCATTTTTGAGAAAATCGCAAAAACGTAAAACAAAAAAAAAAACAAGTAAAGTGGTACTTCCGGTTGAAGAATTTTCACAGATGACCCACTGTCGGATCCCATGGTGATAAGTAAACGGAATATCAAGTTCGAACTTTCTACGATTTTTTCGTTTTTGAGCTATGCTGTTCACATACGTACACACACACACACACAGACCATTTGCTAAAAACCACTTTTTTGGACTCAGAGGACCTCAAAACGGATATTTCCTGTGAAAACTAGATATCAAAAATTTGACACGATTACAATACTTCCTCTTACTAGGAGTAAGAGAAAGTAAAAAAGTTATGAAATTTCAAAAAATACTTTACGATCAAATACGTTAATACATCACGACAAATTTCGATTATTGATATTTATAAAAAGAAGAGAATGTAATAGAGTTTGAGACCTAATTCTCACTAACTATTCGTTAAGTAATCATTCCAAATCTACTTGACATATTGAAACTATTGTAGTTCTAGATTACATATTGTAGTTCTATGGATTTAGATCTACATTACGGGATTTTAAGTTATTTTTGAAATTTAAGACATATTTTAGACAAATCTAAATTTATTAATTTTTTTTTTAAATTTATTAATACATTAATTAATATTGTAACACAATCACAAATCAATAAAACACAGTTGTTCACAATATTTACACTATATATTACTCATCACCACACATAACAAAATATAAAGTTGTGATAATTATTGTCAATAAAAATAAACTTTATATTATATTACGTCTATAATATTTGCTGGTTTCAGGCCTTAATTACAGAAAAAATGTATATTTAATATTTTAAGAAACCAACCACCGTTATTTTGGACGTAAAGAAGGGAAGGGCAGAATTTGTTTTCAAATTGGAAGAGTTAAGAAACAGCAATTGAAAGTAGTTTTTAAGTATCATTAAGCATCTATATTTTCAGATAAATTCATGCAGCGAAAAATGAAAGCAATAGAATTTTGGATCGGTTATGTTTAGCCCACTTCATAAAGTACCTATAGTGTCGTCCTAACAAGCACCTACTTAGCTTCTAGAGGGAATCTGATAGCCTAAACCTTTTTTTTATACCCTAAATAAGCTTCACCTCCATCTTATAGCCTTCATCTTATCACCTCTTTAATCCCAGGAACTCTGACCGGTTTCTGCCTAAACGTATCTCTCTGGATTCCCAGATGATTTCCTTCTTTATCAATAATTTGCCTTCCAATCAATCCCCACCAAATGGTAATATTCTCCGTGCATGGGAGGCGCCATAAAATCTGATTGGTAATGCTAATCCGGAATCAAACTGAACCCCCATAGCTAAGCGAACATGAAAGGGAAACAACGGATTCGATGACTGGATTCTCCTCTGACATGACGAATAATGATTAAATAGGAATAGCGTAACTAAGAGTTTTTCGAAGAGACTAACAACTAGAGAAACTAAGAAGCATTTTACTTAACAAGAATGAAATTAGCCTATTGTGGTGGTTGGTTCCGCAGAGCTGGAAAGCATCAGAGACATTTTCCGTGGTAGCCTGCTTCATTTTGTAGTCATCGACGGGTTTCGGGCGTTCGCCCATCTTCAGGATACGTTTGTCAGACAGTGTTATAACAGACTTGCACAGAGCAAATTCAGTTTATACACTCTGAATGTACACTCTGAGTGTACACTCTGTTGTACATTCAGTGTACACTTCAGTTTGTACACTCTGAGTGTATAAACTGAATTTGCTCTGTGTAAGTCTGTGTTATCACACTGTCTGACAAACGCATCCTGAAGATGGGCGAAGATGGTCGATGACCACAAAAGGAACCAGGCTACCACGGAAAATGAAATTGACCTACCTTTGGTAATCTAAAATTAAAATAGTGTTTCGAAGTATCTCCACTTTAGTGCACGATGTTCTTGGTGCATTAAGCATTTTATTGCATCGTACGTAGAATGTTTTGCACAAATAATTAATGATAAAAGGTTATATCTTTAAAAAACAAAACTAAATCCATGTCATAAATATATGCGTGAAAACTGCATATTATTATGAAATTGAAAAACAAAATAGACTTCAAACATGAACAAATGTTTAATTATGGAATCGTAATAAAAATTTCAATTTAATTGTCTCGAAAATTCCAATTTTGAAACATTTTTATATAAATTAGTTTATATTGGTTGCAATTAGCAGCGAAAATATCGTAATAATTTACTAACAAACTAATACATCCAATGATTAATATTGTTAAAATCAAATAATATTGATCTTCCCAATGATAAGCGTCATTTAATAGGGAACAAATTAAATTTACTTAACTATATAGGAATGTAATATAATTCTGATCTGTTTAGTTACAAACCCTCATGGTTCCATAATCCTAAACTCAATCGGGAATTAACTAGATTTGATTAACTCCTTGTTTGTTAATTCAGTTATATATACAAGCTATATTGGCTTTAAGTCCATAACCTGTCCAGTGAATTATATGTGCAATCACTTTAAATTAGATTAAATTGTGCTCGGCGTTACAGCGTTACTAATAATAATTATGTATTAGATAGTAATTAAAATATATATCAATGAGCGTAACGCAATATTAAAGTTAAACTTTTAAAGATCACAGTGATATATAAATTAGATAACTAAATATGTCTTAGCTACTATTGATTTTATCTTATAAATCGTTTTCATAAATTAAAAAGTCATGCTGTATGATTGAGGAGTGGCGTTTGGTAGACTGGTTATGAGCATGGACTTGTAACTGGGAGGCAGCCAATTCGAATTCCGCGTATCAAAATAAATCCCAAATTAGTAGCCTATGCCATGCCGTATTAATAAAAAGAATCTGATACTGTCGCATATTTAAAAACCCCGCGAATTTAAACTGTTTAGATTGCCACGGCAGTTTTTGTCTGTTCCCGCCAGGCGAACTCAGCTGTTCTAATCGTGGGTTATTAACCCTAATTTATTTAAATTTCATGTTTAAAACCATTTTTCGTCACACTTAAGGTGTAAAACATTTTTATATTATTTTTATTATGTTGGCTGAAACTCTGCGAAGTATCTAATTGAGCCCAGCTCAGGCACTATTTGTCTTACCTTCAGCCAATCAAATTCATTCTTTTGGCGTACATATAATTTTTTCTTTCCACCAACTTCCGCCCTTCACTTTTTCTTTTTTCGTCACTGCCCACTTCAACTTTAACTTTAGCTCGTCTTGTGTGCCAGCCATTATGTAACTTTATCTCGCCTCTGTGTGTGGCATTATCAGTGCTTTTGTATGCGTTTTTGTCAGTGGAAATTTCATTTTTTGTGGCCTACAGCTCAAATTTACTTCAGCTATTGCAGTTGTACAATTTTAAAGTCGATTCTATCTCTGGTCTGTGGAATCGTCATTTCACCACGTTGGGCTGTGGAATTCTCCAACCTTTTTTCAGCTAATTTGCTCTTGCAACACATACCACTACAACTCATCCATACCAAGCTTGGTACTGGTAAGGATTCAGCTTGTTGGGTAACGTAGCTCTTATTCACTATTTTTTATTAATTACTATTATTTATTATTATATTTTCTTATTTCTTTCGAGCTACTTACCTTTACATATTTAAGTGTTGCATTTTAACCATAACTCTTGGCAAGACATTTGTGCAGAGTGGTTAAATTCACTTCAACTTGGCTACTAACAAGTTCTCCACTTACTTCAAGGCTGAAACCAGAACTAAGCACCTTTCTTATACGAGAATAGCTGTTTCGCCTGGCACATCGACAACCACTGCAAACGCTTAAATCTTCACATTATTTGGTCAAGGTTAAGGTATAATTCTTTACCTATTCATTTCTTGTTCTATTTAACAACTATTTCATTGTATAGCTCAATCCTTCACTGCGAAGGTGTATCTGTACCTTGACCCACTCAATTACCTTATATCTGTGACCACTTGTCTTCAGTTAAACTATTTCGCTAAATTCTATTTGATCTTCATTATTCAGGTTACACCCTGATGGTCCTCCGAATTGGAAATTGACACCCGCCTCATGGAAAAGGACATGGTGCTCGCTGTCCGGCTATAGAGCCCGTCCGTTTAGCGTGTAAGCTCGAGCATGCTGGCTTGGTGTATTTTCTCCATGGCGACGCTACCACAATTGCTTCCGACTGGACTATAGGTAGCATCAAGCCTATTCTGCTCTAAGCTCTGTGCGGAGCGTTTAAAAATAAAACTGTATTGTGGATACCGGAAGGTCAAGACCTTAATAAATATAGATTTCCTTGTTTGTTAACTCTTGATGGTGTTTTTCTGGACCCCCCCCAGGTCTTCATTTCAGGTTCTTACTTTTGGACATTAACCTTTCCACACAGATACGAATAATCACAAAACTGTCTATTATTACAATTATTGTAATTAATTATAATTTAAACAAATTTTCTTCAAATATTAAAATAATAAAAAAATTAACGTTTTATATGTAGATTCTGGAGATCATTACAATATTTACATAATGTTCTCAAGACATAAGAGATATCCGAAGGCGGACTTCATAAGAATGTTTATCTGTATCCGCCACAAAACTTGAAATTGTCCAGTTTAGATTTAAGTCTAACGATATCTATCTCCTATAAACCTCTGTTATCCAATTTTAATGGAAAATAAAGTTATAAGTAAATAAAGTTAACTGCTTTATGCAGTTTACAGGAAATCTTGGAATACTGTCAAAGAAATTTCTAAACATTTCAGAAACATGTTCAGTAAAGTTGCATTATCCGATATATTTTTCATCAAATTCTAGCAATGTATTCTATTATAAAGGTGATAGAATCTTAAACTGTAATGAACTGGTAATTTGGCAAAAACTAGATGCAGCACCACCAAAACATTTGAAAAAAACATTTGTCCGAAAGATTGTTAAAAAATTTACACCAAAAATTTCTAAATGTGTGTGAGTTTGTATGCGAAGGTTTAAGAAAATTATTTCAACAGAGTACCGTCCGTGGGAAAGTGAATACAATAAAATTAAAATTTAAATAATCGTATATAACTGTACAAAATAAACATTGTATACTCTCGCTATTAATACCACAAAATAACTAATATGTTTCTCTCATGTTAGTGTGTGTGTGGATCGTATCTCTCGCTCGCCTGTACTTGGAACTTACGATGTTTTTACTTCGTAAAAACGAGTTATTCTAAAACAAACAGTTAGTTGCTCTGCCGCTCTGTTAGTGCACACATTACCTAGTTGAATTTATTTCACTTTTGCTGTGGCCATATCTCGAACATTATTCGACATTTTTTTTGTACGCCTATGTACAATCAACACTTTAAACCATTGTGGAACTTGCGGTACCACCATCCTCTTTAAACTTTCTACATCAGAATACCATCTTCATCATCATCATCAAGACGAGCAAGGTTATCTTCTATTTACCAGCATCAATACCAGATCAGAGGCGACGACACTGGCACAGCTCTAGCGACATCATTATTTACTCAGTTCAGGCGACAGAGAAACATAATATAAAATTACTAGTAAATACAAACATCATTCATCTATCTTATATCATTTGTAAGTGAGTTCATCTTCCCTTATTTTTATACGAAATACAGTCCACTTTAAAAATAATCAGTTTATCCTTATTCATTTATTTTATTTATTGACGGTACAATAATCGTAGAGGAGCAACAATCTGCATATTGGCCGTTCCAAACAGTTTCTAGAAAATGTTAGAAAAGTTAAACAAACCGTTCAGTAAAGGTTGCGGTTGGTTCCGCAGAGCTGGAAAAGCATCAGAGATATTTTGTCTGCAATAGCCTGGTTCGCCCTTCATCAGGATGTTTTGGTCAAAACAGTGTGATAACACGGACTTGCGCAGAGGAAATTCAGTTTATACACTCCTGTAAAAAAAAAAAAAAATGTACGTTGAACTTGCTCCTGTGTTATCACACTGTTTTGACAAAAACATGCTGATGAAAGGCTGAAATCGATTATTGACCATAAAAAGGTGCAGGCTTTCATGGAAAATAACTTTGATTCAGGAAAGGAATACACGCAGAGCATAATAAATTTACACACATTCACAGAACATAAATTAATTCCTGAAAATTTTGCCATACATATGTAACATATAACATCGAAATTTTAATTTATTTCATTTATTTTATATATAAGAAATATAACTTGAGAAAGCCTGTGTACTCATAAACTTTCACATTTACACATTGTAATCTTTACAGACATACTATATACTATATAAACGCATCGGCGAGATCTTTAATCGCAAAGGATTTGGTATTATAGCCACTCCTTCTACACAGCTACCATATTTATAATATTTAGGTATTAAAAGCAATCTAATTGTTTATATCATGTGAACACGTTAGAAAAAGGCTAAGTGATTCAGGTTGGGACAATATAACCAGGGCAGGAAGAGTCTGTAGCTATACTTCTTGTACTTTCTATTATAGGTCCACCACAATTAAAAGGAACTGAAAGTGGACATGTTGATCCTCTATCCAGAAGAGAGACTTGTCCAAAAACAAACCAACAGGATTACACCTGTCCCTGTTAATACTCAGACAAATGTAATTTGCTACGAATAGTATCTAAATCCCTGTCGCCTATGTATAAGATACTGACAGTTACAAAAAAAATATAAATAAATCAAAATAAATCGCTATTCTTAAATTTACTTAACTTATTTATATTTAATTTATAAGTAAGTCTGTTAACTTAGTAATAGTAACATATTAGCTTAGTAGTAAACGATTTAAAGTATTTGCAACTTAAGAAATCTCCAATCATTCTTCTGAAGACCTGCAATCATTAACAATAATTTATTATTAGATTAAAGAACCACATCCTAGAAACGAACAAAGATTGGCTTTCACTCTTCAATCTCACATATTTACTCCAAACTCCAAATTATTAACCATTTGATTGTTTGCCTTTAAGCGATTTTGGAAGTAGCTCGATATAATACGAATAATACTCGATATAATATTTCGATATAATACTCGTACATAGAAGTGGTAATTTAGATGAAAGTACTCTGACACACGTCACACTTTTCGAACACTTCGCCCTAAAATATTTTTTGTTTTTTTAACTTTCCAATAAGAACTTTTATGCAATTAAATATTAAATATACCAAGTTCAAACAAAATCATTGGAAATATTTCAAGCCAAAGTCGCTGCAGTAGATAAAAGTCCTGTAAAGAAATAATCCCTCCCCTCAAACCGTAGGCAGATTGAAGTTTTTTTCGATTTTTTGAACAAAAAAAAAGTGGTCGTGACCCACATTGCCTGGACTAGTAAAAGTGGAACTGTTTGGCGTGCAACATTGGATTAAATTGCATTTTTCTACTGTGCACTTTTTAGTGTGTTTCTATTCATGGAAGTGCATAGCATCACCTACTACATCGAATTTCCTCTAATCAATAAAGATAAAAAATATGTTGTAAGTATGTTACAATTTGGTATTTAATAATATTTCATATGAACGTGTTATACAACCTCGCATTGTGTGATAGTAATTTACAATTAAATAGATAAAAAAATTATAAAACAATAAATTAAATATAATATAGTTTTACTTCCTCTTACTCCTAGTAAGAGGAAGTATTGTAATCGTACCACATTTTCGATATCGAGTTTTCACCATATATATCCGTTTTGAGGTCCCCTGAGTTCAAAAAATGTTTTTTAGAAAATGGTGTGTGTATGTGAACAACATAGCTCAAAAACGAAAAATCGTAGAAAGTTCAATCATGATATTCCGTGTAGATATCACCCTGGGATCCGACAGTAGGTCACATCTCAAAATTCCTCTACCGGAAGTACCACTTTACTGAATTTTTTTTCTCACTTTTTTGCAATTTTCTCAAAAATGGCTCCTACGATTATCTACAAACATTTTATATCAACTACACATACAAAAATTTACAACTTTTATTTGAATTAATTTCTCTGGGGAAATTCATTTAAGAAAACTTTTGGGGGTCAGGTTAAGAGGTGGGGGTCAGGTTTTCCTAATTTCAGTTTACTATATACCATTCTGTCATCTAAATAATATTAATTAGAATTAAATGTGTTGTTGAAATTCCGAGTCTGCAAAAAAAAATTGAATGACCGGAAGTGCGTATTTACTGAAATGTATTTTTCAGTTCTCAGGTATTTGGTCGAAAACGGCTCCAATGATTTTCTAAAAGTAGGTATGTGAACTACAAATATACATATACGGCCAAAATTCCGAGTTTCCAGAAAATTAGCAGACCGGAAGTGCGCTTTTACTGAACAATTTCTTTTTTCAGTTTTTCGACGCACTCGGATGAATTTCATTAAATTTGGAACACTTAGTATAAAATTGTCAATTACAATTTTGAAAACTGGAGTAAGAGAAAGTTGTGTGAGTGTTTCACACCAGATTTTTTTTTTTTTTTTTATTCACCTTGATCATTTCTTATTTCTACAAAAGTCATGTATTTTTGCATTGTATAACAAGTGTTTTTTAAATTTTATTTGATGCTAATTTAATAGGTTTGGTGATAGCAGTGAGAGATTAGAAGTGTGTACTGCTAGATTTTAGTGCAGCATTGTATTCGAATTCTAGCCTAGTCCTCGGTTTAAAAATATTATGTATATTAAAATGTAATATGTGTTCCTACTCAAGACCTCCGTCTACAAAATCTGAGTGCCAGTTGGACATAAAACTCTCCCGCAGAAATACGCGTAGATTACTTTATTTGAAAGGGAGTAAAATGGCACTTTCATACCTCGAGTTTAGAAACGAGAGTTGGAAAAAATCACTTTACTCCCGCATCAAAAATTATACTGCTTATTCTGTAACAGCTGAAGCTGATATATAAAGAAAAGGACAAAAGAAAATGAAAATGAAAATAAAAATGACTATTTAACAACATAGAAGAAGTTTTCAATAAAAGATAACTGAAATTAAAGTTGAAGAAGGGTTAATGATTGACATTGTATTTATTAATTGATTTTCTCTTCACAAAATCTGTTTTATCACACTGTTTATTAAGACATAATGATGATGGGCAATCGCCTGAAACAAGTTATATTGATTTTAAAAATCTAAAGGTTAAATAATATTTAATTCAAGAACTTAAACTTTTTGTTTAAATTTATTTTCATACTTTTAAACTTACCTTAAAAATTGTCTAATGATAGTTGGCAGCATTGCAATCTCTTGTAATCCTCCTTTGTTGTTTTCTACAAATCATACAATTTTATCCACTGAATTTAGCCGATTAAAACACCATTTCTTTAAATTTATATTTTCTATTTTAAACTTTAATTTAAAATTTTTCGTTTTTTTTATTCGCCAGGTTTTATGCTATCCAAAGCCACTCTGGGCCCATTAACTACCCCAAAGCTCCGAGCCTTCTCAGTGTAATGCCGGTTTCTGGGCAATGTTCATTCGTTGCAGACAGCACTGTCCATTAACAGTCAGTCAAGTGAGTTGTAGGCGCTCCGAGGCCGGGAAAATCTAAGAACAGCGCTGCTAGCTTCGAACCCTAGACCTCCTTGTTTCAAATCCAACACTCTATCACTGAGCTAACCTCGCCTCGGATCTTATTGCACAACTATAATAGAACAAAATAATTTAATTATGCAATTATGAGCGAAAAATTATTAACTAAAATAGAACGCGCAAGTGTAGGCGTTAGAATCTCTGAAACAACGTTGCCAGCCAATGGCTAAGTTCAAGTGAAAGTACGAGTTCGTGGATCCTGAAGGTATTCCAAATTGTTACTGTATAGGCGATCAGAATATGTGTAATCGTGTTAATATCTTTAAACTATATGGTAACATTTTCTTAATTGATCTTTGTGTTGAGACCCTGAGACTGTTAGTACACTTTTAATTAGTAAATCTCTAATAGTATTATTTAAAAAAATAATTATTTTATTAATTAAATAATATTATAAAAATCGTTTACCAACACATCTAAGTTCATTGAAAATCTTTTTTGAAAAGAAATTTTCTACCTTAAGTTAACATTTATAATAATAAAGGTATTGTGTTTTGTATTGCTATAGACCGGAAGTCTATTCGCAGGGAGTTCAATATGAAGTTAATACCGCTGGCATACCTGATATCTTTTATAGAAAAGAATACTATTACCCGTTCTATGTTACCTAACCGTACAAATCTCGTTATGCATTTACCATTTATGATCAAACCCAGGTGGCGTTAGTGTTCAGAATATAGCCAGATGACCAAAACGAACACAAAAGAAATTCTACGGGCCAACAGTTAAATTGCCCGCAATAATAGGCATGGCGGAGTGAAAATGCCATTCTAAAAAGAAAAAAAAAAGAAAGCAAAAAGGAAAAAAAAGCTAAAAAAAATGCTTCACTACTACTATATAGCCATTAGCAATAACTGAAAGTAGGCGGGTGGGGTTGGGTTTTTGTTCGAAAATTGACTACCATTTATCCGCCGGCGTGTCTTTTGTAGTCCAGAACAAATGACATATTACTTCACCTCTTGGGGAAGCATTGTGCAAGTTATATAATTTGTTAAATTCCGTTAATAAATTTTGAAGTTGCGATCTTAAGATATTGCCTTTAGTTATCCTCTCGTAATAATGGTATTTTTTAAATAATACTTTTTTTTTTAATTTCCTTTTTTTACATTATTTAATGGCCTTTTTTTTTAATTTATTCTAATTGACTAATATCAGAGTGTACATGATATATAAATTCTCTAATTTGCTATAAACCGTCATTTTTTTAACATTAGTCCTACAATATCTCGATAGGTTGGGCCACTGGTCATTTCCTTTTTAGCGTTTTAAGCGGCCCCTACACGGTCAATAATATTGTCAATATTGGTATTGACAATATAACCATCAATACTCGTGCTAAAAGGTCTCAATACTTCATTACCTTACACGATCAAAATTATTGTCAATATTTTTGTCAATAACTTTGCTCAGTACTTACTACTTCTGCCACTAGGAGAGTGAATCTACGTGGTTTTACTCGGTTTTTTGCTGTTTTTTTTCCCTTCCAAAAAAATGAATAAAAGTAATGCGTTTGGCACTACTCGTCAAGTGAAACACAAACCAAGAGATTGTTGGACCATTTTTGAAAAAACAGTACAGAAATATGTGAGAAAGTATAAGTGTTAGGGAAAGATTAGCCTTAGCCCTGAGGTACTTGGCCACAGGAAGAAATTTTGAAGACTTGAAGTTTTCAGTCATAATGTCCCCAACAACTATCAGCAAAGCTGTAATAGAAACCTGTGAAACCTTCATATATTGCCTACAAGATTTTGAAAAAAATTACAATCACCTTTAAAAATTTGTATGATTGAAGTTTTATTTTAATACAAAATCTTTCCAAAGTAAGGTATTGTATCACTGTTATTGAGGTTAGTTTCAACGTTGTATAAAACTACTGAACTGAGTATTGGCGCCGCCCCTACACGTCAATATTATTGTCAATATCCTCTCCAATTCTCAGTATTGATACACGAAAATCATAAAATCCGGATTTCATCAATACTCTTATCAATACCGACCGTGAATACAATTTTTTCACCTTACACGGTCAATATTATGGTCAATACGCTAAGGTATTGTCAATATTATTGAGCGTGTACAGGCCGCTTTAGACGCGTTTTTAGATATGAGCTAAGAAATCACTTTAGCGTAGTAACATTGAATAAGTGAAGTTAACATGAGGCTAGATCCCTCAAGAACCCCATCAAAATCAATTCTTCAAAATAAAAATAATTCAATTCACATAAAAGTAATAGTTTTACGAATAAGTAGTCAGCATACCAACTTAAAAAAAAAAAAATCTGGTGTGAAACACTCACACAACTTTCTCTTACTCCTGTTCTCAAAATTATAATTGACAAATGATATAGTTTGTGCACCAAATTTAACGAAATTCGTCAAAAACTGACAAACTTATCGGTAAATTCGCACTTCTGGCTTACTAATTATCTTAAAACTTCTAATTTTGGCCATCTATTTATTTCTAATTAATTTTGTTTGGATAATAGAATAATATAATCAACTACGATACCACTTTAGAGAAGCTGTAACCCCACCCCTTCCCTAAAAGTGCCCTTAAATGAATGTTTCCAGTGAAATGTTTTAAGTAAAAGTTGTAGATCTTTGTATGCGTAGTTCATATACTAAGTTTTAAGAAAATCATTGGAGTCATTTTTGAGAAAATCGCGAAAAAGTGAAAAAAAACATTTAGTAAAGTGGTAAAGTAAACGCAGTTCCGGTTATGCGATTTATTTCAAACTTGGAATTTCAACAATATATTTAATTCTAATTATAATTTAGATGAGCGAATTGTCCAATAAACTGTAATAGCACTTTAAATGAAAACCTAACCCCACAAGTGCCCTTAAATGAATTTTTCCAGAGAAATGTGTAAAATAAAAGTTGTAGCTCTTTGTATGTGTAGTTGAGTAAGTAGTTTGAAGAAAATCGTTGGAGCCATTTTTGAGAAAATCGCAAAAAAGTAAAAAAAAACATGTAATAAAGTGGTACTTCCGGTTGTGGAATTATGACAGATAACGTACTGTCAGATCCCATGGTGATACCTAAATGTAATATCAAATTTCAACTTTCTACGATTTTTCGATTTTGAGCTATACTGTTCACTCACACACACCATTTCCTAAAAACTACTTTTTTGGACTCAGGGGACCTCAAAACGGATATTTCCGGTGAAAACTCGATATCGAAAATTTGACATGATTACAATACTTCCTCTTACTAGAGTAAGAGAATGTAATAAACCTTGCAGTGGTTTTGATAAAATTATTTTATTAAATTATGGAATTATTACATTTCCAATGATCTAATGTAAGTTGGAAACTGAAACGAACTAAAACAAAAACAAAAAAATCGTTCACTAGGGTAATACTTCTGGTGACGGTTTATATCGAAACCTTAGAGTTGGATGGAATGGTGGTAAACGATAGGATTATTTCAAGTTTGAACTTCCAGTGGTTTTTTTGAGATATTCTTTTCAAACACAAATAAATCATTCACTAAAAGCAATTTGTTCCATTTTAAGGGGGGGGGAGGGGGTAAAAACCTATACTTCATAATCAAATTCGAAAATTTGACAAGATCACAATACTTCTTTGTATATTAGTTAGCGATTATTTTTTGGAGTATTTTGACCGTGGCGTTCTGTCACTTGTATTGACACATCAAGGAAAATTGTAAATACAACCTAGCCATGAAATGACTTCCTACTTAAGTCTTCGAACGCTTGCAGTCGTCATAGGATGAAGCATCCCGTAATGAGACCTTTTAAGGAATCCAGAAATACTAGTGTTATGTTTCCGTTTTCCCCATTATTAAGAAAACACTCCCAATATTAAGAAATGATGTTTCCACTGATGACTCCAGAAATGATGTTTTATATTTCTTGGTTTATACAACTAGCAAAAATGTTAATTTCAAAGGAAATGCAAAAAAATAAAGGAAAAATGATGTAAATGATTTAAATGAACGGAAAAAAAAGAAGTAGGAGGACTTAGTGGCTAATAATTTAGACTGGATAAAATTCCATATATTCTAAGTGCATTTTTCCCTTAGTAGGACAGGTCTGAGGACCTTGGTGGGTGTAGTGACTGGACACACTTGGGTTTCTAGTCACTTGTTTAACATAGGGAGAAGGACGTCTAGTCCCATTTGTCAGAATTGCGATGACGCAGTCAGGGAAACGGTGTATCACTATTTATGTCAATGTCCCCGTTTCGCTTGTACTAGGTTTCGCGTATTTTGGAGGGTACCACTCTCGCAGGACTGTCTGGGCGAGTTGGAGTTAAAGGATATCTTGGGATATTGTAGACTGACCCGTAGGCTACCGGGGAAGACGATTTAAGGGGATGATATGGGGGGGTATCGGGGGGATAACAGCCATATAGGCTTAGGTCTCATGCCACCAGGCACCTGGTTTATTAATAATAAGTGAATTTTATTTTGAATTGAAATTATGTAATATGCAATTTAAAAAATTATCAAAAAAATGCAATAAAAAAAAATAAATAAATAAATAAAAGTGTTATGATAAATACATTACCTCCAACATTTTGAAAAGATACTTAGAATAGATGGAGGTTCATTTTTTTTTTTTTTTGCTCTTCCCTAGTGTTGCTATAGAAATACTGGTTTACACACTAAGTAAGAGTATACATCTTGTGTTTAGATAGCGGCCGTCTTGTATGTATACCACAGGCTAACATACACGTACTTCGTCATAGATAGCTCTTGTAACGATTACCTCATTAACGTCATTTCATCAAACATATTCATTTGGACTTTTATCTTATTTTATATTTTAACATTGTATTAATTTTTATTGATTAGTTTTGTGGTGTAGTTGGTTTCCGTTGTTATTTACCTCAAGCTTACATTCATGATTAGTAAAAGACGTCATTTTTGGTTAACAATTTTTTTTTGATAACAGCAAAAGATATTATCAATATTATTATTGAATGAATGAATTGATTTATTTCATAAAATTGTATACAAAATAAATATTACTATTTATTTATAAAAGAAATTTCTTTGATCTTAAGATAATTTATATAATGCTTGCAAGTGATTTTTTTTTTGTTTTTTGGAATCAAATTCATTTTTTGTTTAATTATGTTTTTAACAATACTATATAATGTGAATAAATATTTGGTAGCTCTTCTAAAACTGTTTGAGAAATGATTCATTAAGGAAGTTGCTACAACAAGGTTTTTGCAGTTCTCCTAATTTGAGTGCTAAACTTAGAATTAAGATATGTTTCAGATATTGTAACTAGTTTTTAACACAATCATGAATTTCCGATGTTAAGTATTTTCATATTTATATAATTGCTTGTTATAAGCAGTGTTTGATGAAACTATGGGAGTTGTTCTGGACTCCTGGATAATATTTATAATCACTTGAAGATTTGTACCCAGACTGGCCGTTTACTTCTCGACAATAGATGGTTGCTTTTAGAATCTTCAAATGATTAAAGCTAAATTTAGCGGTGATACTGCCAGGATACAAATGAAATACCATTTTTTGAAGGATCTTTCATTATTATAAATCTTTCACGAATTACAAGTATTTCATTGTGGTGGTTGGTTCCGCAAAGCTGGAAAGCATCAGAGACATTTTCCGTGTAGCCTGCTTTATTTTGTAGTCATCGACCGGTTTCGGGCGTTCGCCCATCTTCAGGACGAACACAGACTTGCAAAGAGCAAATTCATTTTTTTCACACTGTGAAGACACAAAATGGAGCAGGCTACCACGGAAAATGTCTCTAATACAAGTATTTCCTTCACACCCAA
The DNA here is from genome assembly GCA_011037195.1 of Triatoma infestans. Classification (NCBI taxonomy): domain Eukaryota; kingdom Metazoa; phylum Arthropoda; class Insecta; order Hemiptera; family Reduviidae; genus Triatoma; species Triatoma infestans. The sequence continues at coordinate 12,844 of JAAEAF010008701.1, read as the reverse complement.
AAAGCATGTGATATGGTCTTTTCCATTCTCCTTAAGACTGCGAGTCATGTTGCATATAGGCCGCCCACTCTTTCCTTGGTCTCTTTTTGTTTCTCAAAGATCAAGAACTACAGTAGCTCACTCTGCTGATATCTCTCTCCGCTCCCATTTGTTGAACCTGACCTTATCACTTAGAGACTACATTTTCAACCTGTTTTCTCAGCTTCCATTTTCATAAGGATTCAAAATGTGGAATCTACAAGACGCCTTGTGGGATAATTATTAGAAAACATTTCTTCATATTTGCCACAATAATAAGTTTAATTTGAAATCTATAAATAAAAAAATTGATGAATTTTTCGGACTTTCTCATACTTTGATTCTCAAGATTCTAACTGAAAACTATTCTTCAAATGTAGAATTTATTCTAAAAATTTAGTTACCCGTAATTTATTTATATACCATTTCCCGGCTGGCAGTGGAGAGAAGTCAGACATATCTTCATCGTGATTCGGAAAGGCCTAATATGTATTATTAGTTTGTTTGTTGTGTTATAAGTCTATGTTTATGTGTCCATGCCTACGCTCAAGAGTTTATATATGTCTATGTTTAAGTGTTTATATGTCTATACATCTATGTTTATAAGACTGACTATATTGAAATTTATTTTCATATATATATATATAATAATTGTGTTACCTGCAGTAAGAGTAAGTCGTATTAGTTTGTAATATCAAATTTCTTTTTTCTTGTTCAGGGAAGTTATTCAATAATAGATTTTCAAGTTTTTCTCGGAAACAATCTAACGATTTTCTATAAATTTGTTTGTAAACACGAACACAAAAATCTATCACTTTTATTTGTAACACATTTTTCCCGAAACATATATTTTCGTACTTTTCTGGGGAGCTAAAATATGGTCGGCTATCTTTTGTTGTGCAACTTCAGACAAATTACTGATCTAACGTTTGGTGGAATTAATGGAATTAATTATTAGTAAAAACTCCAGATATTAAAAAAATTTCTTTATAAAAAAATCTGGTGTGAAATACTCACACAACTTTCTCTAACTCTAGTTCTGAAAATTATAATTGACAAATTTTATGAAATTCGTCGAAAACTGAAAAACTGCGCACTTCCGGTTTACTAATTTTCTTGAAACTCTGAATTTTGGCCATCTATTTATTTCTAATTAATATTGTTTGGATGATTAGAATTATATAATCAACTATGATAGCACTTTAGAGAAAAACATAACCCCACTCCTCCTCCAAATTGCCCTTAAATTAACTTTCCCAGAAAAATTCTTTAAATAAAAGTTGTAGATCTTTGTATGTTTAGTTTATATAGGAAGTTTCAAGAAAATCATCGCAACCATTTTTGTGAAAATCGCGAAAAAGTGAAAAAAAAAAATCATTTAGTAAAGTGGTAATGTAAACGCACTTCCGTTTATCCGTTTTTTTTTTAAACTCTGAATTTTAACAATATATTCAATTCTAATTAACATTATTTAGATGATAGAATTGTTAAATAATCTAAAATAGCACTTTAGATGGATGGATTATTTAACACCCCTCCGCCATAACTGCCCTTACATGAATTTTCCCGGAGCAATGATACAAATAAAAGGTCAAGCTCATTGTATGTGTAGTTGATATACAAAGTTTGAAGAAAATCGTCGGAGCCATTTTTAAGAAAAACGCAAAAAAGTAAAAAAAAAAAAAACCTACAAGGAAAGTGGTACTTCCGGTTAAGGAATTTTGACAGATGACCCACTGTTCAGGTGATACCTGAACAGAATATCAAGTTTCGACTTTCTACGGTTGTTCGTTTTTGAGCTATGCTATTCACAAACACATACACATGCGCACACACACACACACACACCATAGGAGTAAGAGAAAGTAAAAATTGTGAGAATTGCAGTAAGAAATATTTGTGTATTTCTTTAAAACCTTAATTTTTTTTTTGTGCGCATTTTTTTTTATCAAAACTTGATTTAAAATTTACAAGGGTGTGAGGCTGGCTGGCTTTATGCTAATGAAGAAATATATACTCCCACTAACCGCACAATCCTTCAAACACACACATACACACACACAAACACGCAAAGCACCCTAAGGAAATATTAAAAACGTTATGGGATAAGTTACATAGCAATTTTAGTGGGGGTTAGGAGAGGAACTGTGGATTCTGTTGCAATGACTCAACTAGTTAATGGTTTTGTATAGCCCTCGATGCAGCAAGATACACACAGAGCGTGGCGTCACTGATGTAATACTTTGTTTAGATCCCTTCTTTAGCACATTGGTCGTGTTATAATGTTAGTCAGCTTGTATAGACGACGAGCCCACCATTACGCTAGTTTTATTTGGTAATATTAAGTAATGCTAACTTGGCTTTAAGGGCTGAATAACAAATAAAAGTAAGATGGTTATTTGAGTTTCCAAAAAATTGTGGAATTGTTGATCTGTAAGATCTGTTTATCAAATATCTGTAAAGTTGGGTGAAAGCTCAAAAGTGTACGGTAAAAGGAAAACCAAAAGAGTTGAAGTGTAATCTCGGAAACCATGCCATCTATTTATCAAATAAAGGAATAATCCTATTTCTTACACATAATAGAGATTCCAAACTTTTTGCCATTAATCGAAGCGTTCGATCAATAAAGTATAGATTAAAGTAATTAGTAATTAATTCAAGTAATAATTAAATTAGCATTAAAGCAGCGATTCCATAAACATTACATAGGATTGCTTTTAGTATGAAATTTCTAAATTGATAACGACAAGAAATAAGCAATAAAAGAAATTTAAAAATAAGCAATTTTATGAAGTAAATAATTAATACTTGATCAAGGGATTAAGATTAACTTCTTTCAGTTATTATAAATTAAAAGATTATCTGAAGTTTAAATCACTTTAATATTCAGAGCATGAGTTATTAATTATAAAAAAAAGAAAAGAACAAAGATAAAATGCCGCTTTAATTTATATATTGAAAAATATATGTATGAAAGGCAGTATTTTGAACGTCAAGATAATGCCTTTCAGATAAGAAACGGAGAGTGCCATGTTTACAATGTATTAAGTGACATCTAATATCGATAAAACTTAATTTATTTGGTAACAGATATAAAAGCTGTTTACATAAACAGTATTTATAGCAATTACATGTTCACAGGGAATAATAATAATAAGTAGAAGCAATGAAATTACTGCTGGAAATTATTAATAATTACAAATTTATGATTTCATAAATTATCTCCGGATAAGGTACATGAATTTATGTTTACTCTAAATAATTTTAAAGTAATATTTTATATGATTATTTTAATTTTATATTATTGAAAACTTGCTGTTGAGCAAAGCTGTAATTCAAAAAGCACACTTTATACACTGATGTTCGTGCTTTTCTCCGTTCACATTACTTTTTCCATCAATGCCTCAGGCCATTTGTAATTAGCCATTCGTCTAATTTTTAAATAAAATTAAATATTTTACACATATTGAAGTTGTTCCTGTCAGATTTGCCTGCCAATAAAATGTGTGTAAGGTCTAATAAGGTACAGTTGTGCCTTAAGGTAATAATGGACTAAAACAAGCAACTATGTCACTTCTTATATAGTTGTGAGTAGGTTCCATCTTCATAATAGTTTCAATTTCAAATCATATCCTTGTTTTAAATAGGTCAGTAAGGATGGAGCACATGGATACATCGGATCTGGCTAGTCCATATTCTAGAGATGGAAGGTGAGAGATACACAAAAAATATGTTTTAATAAACTCCTTGGTATTACTGATCCCCACACAAAATTTAACTGTGTATCTCAATTCAAAGAATTTCTATCTCCAATTGATTACTGGAAATAGTCCATAGCACTAACAGCCACTCTTTAAAGAAGAAAATCCCTACGATTTTAAAAACATTTAGTGAACACCTCCACAATGTGGACATTCAACGCTTGTCCAATTCTAATTTTAATACCTACTATAATAAACTTCTTAATCCTCTAAATAAATTACCTTTTTATTTAACCTCTAAAGCTCCATACCGGTATATTAGATTTTTTTCGCAGATAAGAACATCTGGAAAATACAATGTCAGTATATCCAATAAAGTCTCTAGGTATAATCTTAATCCCACAATTAACTGTAAATTGTGCACATTAAATGTTTTAGAAGACATTAAACATATATTTGTTGAATGCCCTTTTTACAGTCCAATAAGACAGCTCTTTCACTTAGATAGTGTATCAGAAAACTGGCCACAAATTTTACTGAACCCTAATGCAGAACAAGAAATCAAAACGCTCTTCAATTTTGTAGAAAAAATTTTTATCTCTGAGTTTCTCGTAGAACCGTAATTAAACGTACCTTAAGCTACTATCCGTTTAGTCACACTAAGTGTAATAAATATTGCAGGTATGATTCATCTTATATTATATTCTCTGTAATTTTTTTTTCAATTAATTGTAAGTCTGTTTTGAAGAATTCTAAAAGTACCATACTCATTTTATGGGGTTAATACCCAAGGCGAATAAATAAATTGAGAATTGAATTGAGTAGGTTCCATCTAAGCTGCATAGATGAGCGCCGCACACCAATTTTTGTGATAGTTGAAAAAAATTGTTAAAAGACTTTACATTTCAGTACAAGTGGTGGAACTGAAAAACAAGAAGAAAATTCGGAAAAAAAGAAATTTCTAGGGAATATACCCGATTTCCTGCCGGGCATGTGTAGCTCTGCCTTTCTCTGTCGGAGAGTACAATCTTGTAGTACATTGAGGAAATAATAAGAACAGCGTGTTATGTGATGTGATTTGTATAGTTTTTTTAGTTATTTTGAAATGAATGCCACCCGACCAACGTTGTTAATTCTAAGTATTTTATAGAAATTGAACGAACGCTAAAAAACATACTATTAATTAATATTTATAGAGCGGTAATCTTTCTTTTTTTCAAACAGTCCGGGGAGAGAAGCCCTACCCTATCTATATAGCCTCTCGGGCCCATATTGCTATTGCAAAGTTTAGAGTCCTCTCAGAGCATTGTGGGCCTCCAAGTACTGTTTTGTCGCTACTGACAGCGCTGCCCACCATCGGATAATGAGCTGTAGAAAGAAGTTCCTAGGGCGAGAAGTCTATGAAAGCGCTGCTGGACACGAACCCGGGACATCTGCGTCTTAAGTACAGCACGCTATCGCTGAGCTAATTCCACATCATGCACGGAACAAGGTCTCCCTCGATCCTCAGATTAGAAGTTTGGTAGACCACATGCGAGTGAATGCAAAGAATAAGTTTAATTACAATGAAAGAGCAAACTCTTCTCATAGATTTATAATTTATAAATTGTTAGATCATGAGGTGAGGTGTGCTAAGTTACTTAGTGATGTAGACACACTCAGTGGTTTATCTTCAGTATGCTGGATTCTGAAGCTGAGAGGAGAACTGCTGAAGCTTAATTATAAGCCCCTATGACATAGAGTCCAATAACGAATGTTCTCTATGTGATCTTGGGGAGAGGGAGGATACTTTTCATATTGTGGGTACCTGCCCTACCTTGTCGCCAATTCGTTTAGCCGCCATTGGGGAAAGATATCTCTCTTTGGGAATATTTGTGAATTTGCTGAATGGAATGGATTGGCCCCAACAAATCCGTTATGCAACTGAATCTTGGAAGTTTCGAGGAAAATTTCTCAATGAACCTGTAGCTTAAGTTGCTGCTGTTTGAGAGGAACTCCTTGTTTTATTATTTAGTATTAACGATAGACCAATGTTAGTAATGTTTAGTATTAATAACAATAATTAATACTTTAATCATTTAATTATTATTATTTTTTTATATTGTATGCATTTTTATTAAATTTCTTGAGGGTTTATTTCCCCTCTGAGTTTATACTTATACTTTTTTTCACTTATATGTTTCAAACTCCCGAAATGTAAAAACCATGCCGATTTAAGTTTTTGGTTAAATTTAAAAAGATTGTATTTTTGTAATGTTTTTGTTAAACTTTTATTACTACCACTACATAGGACAGGGAACTTTACAAGTTTTTAAAAGTCATATAAAACTAAGGACTTTCTAATTTTTTATTCTATTCCTGTATTGATAATATGAGCGTTAATACATTTTTGAAATACAATCATCGTTTTAACTCCACTGCTTTTTTTTTTTTTTATTTTTTTTATACATATACATTATAACATTGTTCAACTGTAGAAAATAATTTCGGCTTGTATGAATTTTGTCTAATATGCATGTAATAATTCCAGATTTATTACAAATAAGGAAAATGATTAATGTGAGTTCAGACCACACAACTAAAAAAGGTAACGTTGTACTATTTTAGGAACAAAGTAACAAACAATTGAAGAAATGCGACTGAATAGCCCCAAATACTTGCCCGGCGCGCTATAGCAGCCAGTAGTTGCCTAAAAGTTGCTAGGCATACATATGCACGTCTACTTTTTCTAATCAGTTTTGGGGGGGGGGGAAGGGGCACATCAACTAATTATTGTGGTTATTAGCGCCTCCAAGGCAGGGTTCTGGAATCTTTCCACACGTCCCAACTTACAATCAACAATCTAGTCGACGGGGGGGGGCCGGTGGATTATGGTTGTGACATCCTCTTTAGCGCCATAAATATTTTGTAAATTGAGACGATTAAAAGTAATTTAGGTGCCATGTCTCATCCAATATTTTCATATGTTCTTCATAATGTAACCTTTTAAGCTTACAGAATCTATTCCTAGAGCCTATTCACTGTAAAACCTACTTGGGTACTCGCTTCCCGTTTAGAATTTTGCCGAAATCTTCGTGTCAGATGCAGTAGTACGATCTAAAGGAATAGAAGTTTAAGCTTCCTACGTTTTACGTTTTGAGATATCAAAGACATTTTTCGTGGTAGCATGCTTCATTTTGTGGTGTGTAAACTAATTTGCTTTGTGCAAGTCCCTGTGTTGTCACACGCTGAAAAACCCGCTCCTGAAGATGTGCCGAACGCCCGAAACCGGTCGATGACCACAAAATGAAGCAGGCTACCTGATGCTTTCCAGCTCTGCGGAACCAACCACCACAACAATTTTGGAGATAATATTCTGTAGACACATACACACAGACAATTCACTAAAAATATGTTTTCGAACCTATGGGACATCAAAACATGTATTTCTGGTGAAAATTAAATTTCTAAAATTTATCACGATCGCAATATTTCCTCTTACTAGGCGTAACAGAAACTAAAAATTATGGAAGTTGTTATAAATGTCAAGGGGACACCGAAAAAATGCCCACTTTAATCTAATTTTAACATATATAAATGCTACCGAATGAAAAGTGTATCAAACAATAAGCTAGTCTTTTTTAAATAGAAAACAGACTCACAAGGGGAGTATTAGACCGAAATATATAATGATAACTTCTTTTTTCTTTATTCAAGGATGTATAAATGGATGTGACGCGTGGCATGGACACTAGGTGGTGGAACGATTGAGTGAAAAAAATAAGTGATACCAGTGTGTGACAGCTGGATGACTGGATAGAGTTGTCACATGTTAGAGCGGCAATGATGCTGTATTCAATAGCCACGTGACTATCGGAAGTAGAACCATGGCAATAGAAGGTATACTACTAGATCTGGGGACGCTCTGTGCCAGGCACTTACTGTCTGTTCGTGGGAATATCTTATTATTTTTTTGATCTATATACATAAGGAAAACAAAACATTATATAAATAGATTACTGTTCCAGAACCATGAACAAAGGCTGCTCATAGATAGTTATATCGGCCATATTTCCAAAACTGTTATTCATAAACAAAAGTTATTATGAATCAAAATGTTCACTTTTAAGTACCTACAGATAAAACTGGACTAATTTCTGATAATTATCTCGTCACTGGACATGTCGGAATTAGCAATGAAAGCACCGTAATAAATATTTATTTATAATGCAACTTTAAAATAAAAAATAAAAAAATGGACATAGAATTTACAAAATAATTTGGCAAAAAAGTGACATCAAAAATTTGGCAAAAAAGTGACATCAAAACGTGCACATTAAACATTTTTTGTCGCAGTTGGTTAGAGCTTTCTTTTAATTATCGGTATTTATGTCTAAGCAGAAACCAAAGACGACTATCCACTATGCTATATAAATCGATAGTCGTTTAATCTTCTGAATTCCGAAGAGTGGCATCTGCAGCATTCCAAAGAGAAAGAATTTCACTTGAACATAATACTTGATCTTACCTCTTAATAATAGAAACTAAAAAAAAACAAACAAATTTTGTTTGTATATATAAATAACAACAATTGTTGAATATGAGGATGGATTCGCAATGCTGGATAACATCTGGTATTCTATCCGTCGTAGCATGCATATTCCTTTTGTTACTGACCGGTTTCGGTTTTTTATCCATAGTCAGAGCAAATCCATCAAGTTCATGGCTCAGAGTCCAGTTCAACGCAATGTTTCTGTTACAGTCACACTTGTTGGTTTGTTGGTTGTAGGTATATATGTGCGGGAAGTTGATACCCCTTACAACCAACAAACCAACAAGTGTGAGTGTAACAGAAACATTGTGTTGAAGTGAACTCCCAACACGAACTTGGTGAATTTGCTCTGACGATGGATGAAAATCTGATACCGGTCAGGAACAAAAGGAATATGCATGTTACGACGGATAAAATACCAAATAACAACAATGCATACAATAATCATTTAAAGCAAGTTATAGATGTCTGTAACGAGAAAACAGTATCCGGAGGGCGGTAAGGCACTGAGATGTCACCGGGTGCAATGACCACAAACGCTGTCGCAAATTAAATTTTAAAAAAATAAAATTATACTTCATACGGAAGTGAGTACATCACAGAAAAGTTTTGAATAAATTCCCCTTAATTATTTCATTCCCTTGGGTACTTTACAATATTTAATTTCACAACGTGAAGCTACTGGATTAAATACAGAGTACAAAAGCAGTGTGGTATTTCCTAAGATAGCTGTTTTTTTTTTTATTATTATTATCAGTATTATTTACAACTTTATTTGGATGCTACTTGATTTTAATAATCTCTTAAACTTAATTGAACATATTTTCGTTAGAATTATTGCGGCTTAATCCAACCGTGCAATGTAATTAGTAGATACACATAATTATATAATTACAGATACCACAAATGCCTTTCTATAGCAAGAATTTTATACAAACGTTTTAAATTACATTCTTGGTTTTAAACGTTATTAATGAAATTCTTTATTTAATAGATATAAAGAATTATTTTATTTAAAAAAAAAAAAAAAGAAATTAAAAATTAAACTATTATTTTTACTTAAAAAGGGACGAGATTAAGCTAATTTAATGAGTAAAAGAAAATTTTTATGAGTGAGATAAAATATTTTTGTTAAAAATGATATTGTATGCAATACAATGGTCCCAAAGGAATTTACACAAACCGAATATTGAAGTAGCTGTGAGAAGAAGTGTTTGCAATTGTGGTAGTTAGTAGTGACGCAGAGCGGGCCAATTGTGCGCACATCTGTCGTCGACCTTGTGTGTGTGTGTGTGTGTGTGTGTGTTTGTGTCTGCATGAGAACGTATACCCGCTCGAGACCTCTTATAGAAACCAGCCATGTTTGTCTCGTGTAAACATCAACTTCCAACGTAGGGCGAATTCCCTTTTTCAGTAGTATATTATAGTAGCACAATTAGTCCTTGTAGTCTATCTATATAGTTGTCCGAACCACAAAATAAACACATAAGGCACGTTTGAAGCATGCATCCGTCCGACTCTCATCTTCCAACAAAGCTTCCCTTTGGGTTTATATCAATTACTTCATTGTTGTACTTAAAAAAAAAAAAAAAATAAGGGTTTGGAAGTATTTCGTCCTTAATAAAGTTGTTTAGTTAATAAAGTGAAATTATTCATTTGAACAAATTGTTTAATGAAATTCCTATGTTGTATATGTTAAATCTATATTTTTTATAATTGCATGTCTTTTATAGAATTTTATATTATTTACGAGGAGGAAAAATGTTTGAAAAACTAGTAAAATAAATTAAAAAAAAAAACCTAGCACTGTTTTTCAAAAGTTTGTTTCGTGCAAAATATTTCAAAATAGATTGTATACTAAATATCTTGAGGAGTTTTTATTTATGCATTTCAAAGTAGTTGTCAGGCAAGGGATAGCTAAGTGATAGCGAGCTGGACTAGCAATGCGAAGATCCCAGATTCAAATCTAGCAATGCTGCTGCTCTTCGATTTTCTCTTCCTAGGAGCCTCTACAGCTCAAGGTCCGGAGGTCGGCAGTGCACTGAGAGGCTCCAGGCTCCAATGACTTTAGATGTATATGCGCCTTGAAAAAAAAAATTAGTTGCCAACTATATTAAGAATCTATCATTTATATTCCTCCTCCGTACTTTATTTGCACATACGTGCATTTATTGCAGAGATGCTGGCGTATAATAAGTGGATTCGCCAATGTAGTGTAGACGATAACTGCAATAATACCACCAAAAAACATAACCTAGAGAAACTAAAAGACTTCAAATTTAATTTTGATAAAATTGCAATCTGCTCGAGTTTATTCAATTAATATAGATATATAATATAAATATAAAAAGATCGCATACCGCTAGAAATTCCTTGCGAACGGGGATGTCGCATTACAACAATTTCCATACAGCGTAAAGTGAGCAAAATTATGGTGATAGGCAGATAGATAAGCACATAACTTTTGTGAAGTCCATTATTGGTTTCTGATTGAAGCAGATAATTTGTCTTATTTAAAGACCAAAAGAAGTAATGATTAAACCTCATAAAATTCCAAAATTTTTTTACTTTAATAAATTGATATTTGTACTTTAATAAATTGTACTTTATAAAATGATTTAGTGATAAATAGCATGTTTTTTATTTACAAGGGAACTCTTCTCCGACTTCACATAACCTTTCACTGGCATAACACTGTCAAGGCCGGCAGTGCACTGAGAAGGCTCCGGGAGCCAATGACCATGATGTTGACGCGCCTTACGTTACAAAAAAAAAAGTAGTGTGTGTGTGTTTGTGTGTGTGTGTGCGTGCGCGTTTGTGTGCAGTGTATATGAGTGAGAGAGAGAGTGAGTGAGTGAGAAGGTGAGAGAGATATCTTAAAAAGATCTAAATCTAAAAATAAATAAATACATACTCGTACATAAATCGAAGTATAACATTAAATTTGATATTCTGTTTAGGTACTACAATGGAGTCTGAAACGAAAATTTCGGTAAACTGGTAACTTCATTTTTCAGTTTTTCACGGTTCTCTCGAAAACGGAGGGATGATTTTATCCAAACATTGTATACTATCTACTCATAACATTCCTAATTCTTTCATAAGAATTATGGTTCTGGAAAAATTGATTGGGTGGGGGGGGGAGCGATTTATTTCGAAATACTATACTTTTTACTAACTATATAAACAAAATAACAATCAAACGTTCTTAAAACATACAAGATTTGAAGAATATCGGTTATTTAAATGGTAACATTATAGAATGTGTTTTTAATTGTTTGCGATTTTCTCAAATTTTCTCCAAAGAAAAATACCTGAAGAAGTTTCGTTAATTTAGTGTACCAATCGTTTATTAAATTTGCAGTACAATAATCTGTTATGTTTACTTATAACATTTTTCTTGAAAAATTATTCAGGGAAATTTTTGTAGAAATAATATCTTTGGCTTTCTTTTATAATGCCATGTCATATAATGGTTTCTAGTCGTATATATAATGCGACGGATCTGTCATTTGCGGGGTTTTAAGGAACTAAATGTTTATTAAAGTTGCGACTGTCAGACTAACAGTAGAGTAAAGACGTGTAAATGTTACAGACCAGATCTTTTCTTATAAAAGTTACAATAAAGTTAAATCTTTAATAAATACAATGAATCATACATAGTGGGGACTCTAGACTGTAAAGACATTCATAGCGTGATTGAGTTAAACAGTCAACTGAGGGGTTGTTGAAGACCACCGCCTTAGACAACAGCCGCTAACAGGATTATTGGAAATGGGGGTTGTTCTAAGGGACAATGGCTGCCTGCGGGATATTTTGATGAATGATTTAAATGTATCAATGAAGATAAATGCAAGAATAATATTTATTTCTTCTCGCAAACTTTGTTTATTTATAAATATTTTCAATGGAAATGAAGACATTTCATTCACTGCATTAATAAGTAAGAAAAAGAAACACTGCATTAATATGGCAATTGATCATATACTAACAGAGAAATTTAACGCATTTTGTCAGTTCCTATTTAGCTCTCTTTGCGAATCTCCGGATTCTGTAATTTTTACCTCCTCTTAATAAGTTAACAAAAATTAGAAACAACTATTAACATCTTCATTAAGATTTGACTCAGTCAAAATCCTTTATTTTTTCCTAATTTGCAGATTTTTAACTGCAGAATATTTTTTGTATGTGCTCAGAATCCTTAGTGTTGTTTAGGGTTCCTTATAATTAATGCGAAGAAGAAAGTCTGTTCAGCGTAACAAAAGATAGAACCAATTTAAGGTAAGGCAATCAATCTTTAAAATCAAAATGTAGAAGTATCAGCAACTATTGAACGGTTTTTTTGAGATATTGGTATTTACCGGACCGGAAATCAAACAAAAACTTACGAGTTTAACCCCAACTGTCATAATATATCGCATGCACATCCTCAATTTTGGGGAAAAAATCGAAATGGGCAATATATGGAGATTTAATTAAAAAAAAAATCCAGCGCCTACTATATATATTAAATATAAAATATAGCTAAGCTAATTAGGTTCGATTCCCCAACTTGAATTTTGATTTTATTTGTTATGTTAATAAGATTTGTTAA
>JAAEAF010008699.1:0-16140 GCA_011037195.1 Triatoma infestans | reverse complement strand
AATTACAAATAAAATTACTAAACAAAAATTCAGACATATGTCATAGTCTGGAAATTACACAATAAAACACATCACATTGCAACACTGATTACAATAAAATTATGAACATTGATCTTCCCATGATGATGCTGCCGAAACGTCGGGAATAATGTAAATTACAAAGAAAAATATAATCTAAAGGGTGTAGTAAGGTTCATAAATCTACAACCTTTAATCACTTCATTTTGAATATTGGGTATTATATTATTTCGTTCAGATTAATCAACTGTATCAAATAATAAACAATGAAAAAAAAAAAGAAAGCTATTTAAAGAAGTTATTTATCTAATTAAGGAATAATAATAATCACGAAACCTAAAAACTCAGAAACTGGACTGACTTTTACGGCAACGATCTGGCTACGGTCTTAAGTGGGATTTAAACTTTAAAATGAAAAATCAGATGTACGAGAAAATAAAGAAATTGGAAACTACAACCATGACATACTTAATGCTAATGGCTGATATACTAATTTTAACATTCGCTAATAAATAATGAATAAAAATCAAATTACGTATCATATACTTTTCATACTTTTGCTCCTAGGGAGATAAAGTAACAATACAAATAGTAATAATAATAATAACCATCATCTTAAAAAACGGGAATTACATTGCCATGAATTAACAGGATCAACAGATGTCCAAGAATCTTCGAACGACAAAACCGACATTTGTAGAGCAGCTGAATGATATGGTGTTAATAAATGTCTGGACCCTTCATCAACTATAACATCGGAAGAAAAATGTTGCGTGTTAATAATATTTAGCCAGCAAAATAGCTACTGCATTACATTCAGTTTGAACATTGAAACTTGGGACCTATTTTTTACTATCGAATTGCTGAGAAGTTTGTAGAATCATATAGAAGAGTCGAATTTGTATATAAATAGGCAGTGTTAAAAAACAGAAAGATGGAGATGGTTATTTATCAATAGTTGAATTGTGATTGGCTCCGTAATTGTAGTAGTGTAGCACGAACGGTATTGAAAAGGCTTGTGCGTGAATATGTTTAAGAAATAGAGCATAAGAACTACTACTTTAATTAAATAATTTAAGTATATATAATTTAGTATTATTATTATATTAGTATAATTATAATTAGGGTATAGTATAATTAGTATATAATTAGTATTATTAGAATCCGATTATATTATTAATAGTGTTGTAAATTGGATTTTGAGGTTCGGTCATACAAAGAACTCTTTTTAAATTTCTACCGACGTTTCGGCAAATTTATTGCCTTCTTCAGGGTAAAAATTTTCAGTTAGAATTCCAGTAGTAATTAATCTAGTTTAATCTGTGACATACCATCACCAAGTGTTGACGAACTTGAATTTTTTATGACAAGTAACGAAGACAAGTGTAACGAATACCAAAAACATCATTATTAATAGTAATTACATGTTAGTGAATAATGAATTAAGCTTATACAGAAACTCTTGCAATTAAATATTTAGCAAGATTGATTTAATCTCAAAAATGTTTACGCAACACTCACTGGTACTGATGTTCTCACTCGAATGGAATACCAGTTGAATGCTGAAAGACGACTGACGAAATAATGCTCTTCTTAGTAACTGAAACCTGCCATTTATATTTGATTTCTAGAAGGGATTAAAAAGCATAGAATGGCCGAGTTCTCCGACCTCTCATGTAACGGTGTCTTATACGTGCATTTTGACCCTTTGCGAGCCAACTTATAAATTTTTGCCTTTACTAATTTAAAAAAAAAAATGAATTTAATATAATTTCTTGCATTTATCACAGAGGGAATATAAAATAATTAGTTTGTTAATTTAGTCTAAAATAAATTAAATGGAAACCGATCGCCATTAAGCTTGCCAAACAAAACATGGATTCAATAGTTCCATTAGCAGCCGCATCAAGACGCCAACACTGAGTCTGCTAGTGCACGTCAAGTATGCATTAACTTTCCTGCCATGCCCACTTCAATGTTACTGTGAATGAGCTACGAATCTCTCTCTCCCAGAATCTGTCACTAGCGGTAAGTGAAATTGAATAAAAGGGGATGACCATCAGTCCCCAGAAAATCTTTAAAATAAAGATTGTCCAAGTTTGCCACACTAGCTATCCATCGTTAGTACAAGCAAGAGTACTAACGAGCTACAACAGTTTCTTGTACAATTGCTTTTAAAGTCGTGCAGACTCTGTTCATCATGGAGTTTGGGCGGAGCTTTTTGCTTAATCTGGCAGCCACGTCAAACTCTGTAATCATTTTAGGTCGTTAAAAATATAAACAGTACATAGTAACTGGAACTGCGATGCTGTAGTGTGGGGTGACAAGGAATTTTATTTCTATCACATGAAAAGATTATTTCCTTACCTGTCATTACAAATGCGAGTTGTTATGTTGAACCAAATTTTCTTAGATAAAAAAATAGTGGAAAACAAAACGATCTGGGACAAACAACTTCATTAAATTCAAAATAATCCAAGTATCTGTAGTGGAAAAAGAAATGTAAAAATAAATAGTTCTGAAAATATTTTAAAAGAAATAAATTTGGCAAAAATAATGTATTTTAGAGTCAGGTACTATAATCTAAGGTCATTGCTATTATGGAAACAAAGGCACAAGAATCCGTTGGGAAAATAACAATGCCACTTGGCCAACTGTTTTGTAAGAGAAAATCTCCCATTAGAGAGGGCATTACTTTAAGACAGTCTGCATTCTGCTTTCAAAGCCAGAACACTTGCTTCAGGAATCGTTCTCTAAAAATCAGTCGCAGTTTCACTGATATTAACAAGATATTAATAAGTTTATAATATCTTGCAAATAACTTGTAGTTATTACTTTAATAGAATATATTTATTGTTAGCCGTGGTGACTACTTTCTTATTTCTGATACTTCTCTCTCTTGAACATATATACTTACAAGCCCCTTTTACAAAACCGCTCAAGCCACTACAAACTACAACAACACATCACACCAATTAAATTTCATATCTAATAAGTTTATAATAAATTCTTTAAAAAAGAAATCTTTTAAAGTATTGTTGAACATGAACTTATTAAACTAAATTTTAGCTTTTTTTTTTTTTTTAATTAATATTGCTTTATATTAAAAATCTAAAAGATAACTTTCAATTAAAAATTCATTATTAAAATCCAAATTGGAATTCTTAGTAATCCAATATCATGAGTAAAATAGAATATTTTTCTAGAATTTCAGAATTAGGTTATTAGAGTTAAATAAAAGATTCAAGTTAAAAATACAAAATAAATGTTCTCTTTTATAAAAATATTTGTCTGCAATAATACAACCTTCTTGTTTGCTATAAAGATTTCCTTTTTTTATACGTAAGTCATGTGCTATGCTTGTGATAAATAAGCATGTGGCTTTTCCCTTTAAAGATTTTTCTATTAAAGATATTTTGGATATAATGGAATGTGATATCCCTTTTATACTTCTTAAATGTTAAAAAGGAAGACACTATACATATATGATATTTTCCTCTAAAAATATTTCACCTTTTTTGTGTTCAACCTTTTGTATAAGTTTCTATTTAAAGATCAAAAGTATTTACATATACACATGGTATATATGTATACGTACTTATATATATAGGGCTGAAAGAAATATTTCCTTTTATAGTATTTAAAGAATTGTTACAAATAAAACTTAGGATGATCCTTTGATAATAGTACAATTGTCTAATCTACCAAAAAGAAAAACGGAATATTTAATTCCAATCATGATTTTAATATTTATTTACCATCAATAATGAGATATATATAATGGAGTTGTTGAGGAGAGAAATTAGGTTTGATTAAATGAACGAGATATGCTGGCACTAATATAATTGTAGCTAAGTTAACACTGACTGCATTGGACTTTATAATGAAAATGATAGAATGAATGGTGTGAATAAAGATATGACACGATGCGATGTATAGTTGTATGGTTATATCTGATAAATCTCTTAGATAGATTCCCACTGGCTTATATACACAAGTTCTCCCACTCTAGCCTGCCTAAGTCAGAGAGTAGTCTCTGTTAACCAGAGAGGGCCTCTCTTCTCTCTGCTGTGGTCGCATTATCTTTGCGGTACCATTACATATATCAATGATTATTTTAAGAATTTCTTTGAGAAATGACTTCTTCATCATTTTATGGTTTTTTTTGTTTTTTTTTTACTTTCTCTTCCTAGATTTTCGAAATTGAGTTTTCACCGGAAATACACGTTTTGAGGTCCCCTGAGTCCAAAAAAAAAATAAAAAAAGGGTTTTTAGAAAATCGGCTATATTTGTACGTGTGTGTGGGGAAGAGGAGGCGAACACCTCAAAAACGAAAAGTTGCCGGAAGCTCCAACATGATATTTCGTTCAGGTACTACCACCGCATCAGTTTTTTTTTTTGTGATTTTCTCAAAAACCGCTTCAACGATTTTCTTTAAACTTGGTATGAATATAATATTCAACTAAACTTACAAAGTGCTACAACGATTATTTGAAATATTTCTCCGGGGAAATTAATTTAAGGGCACTTTTTGGGGGAGGTGAGAGGTTATGGTTTTCTCTAACGTGCTATTTCAGTTTATTACACATTTTCTATCATCTAAATAATATTAATTAAAATTAAATATGTTGTCGAAATGCCGAATTTGAAGAAAATTCCTTTACTAAAAGTAGTTTTTAGTTTCACAGACATTTTCCGTTATATCCTGCTTCATTTTGTGGTCATCGACCGGTTTCGGGTGTTCGCCCATCTTCAGGATCCGTTTGTCAGACAGTGTGATGATAACACAGACTTGCACTCTAGTGTGTAAACTGAATTCGTTCTGTGCAAGTCTGTGTTATCACACTGTCTGACAAACGCATCCTGAAGATGGGCGAACGCCTATCATGAAAAATTTCTCTGATGCTTGCCAGCTCTGTGGAACCAACCACCACAACAACTAGTTTTTAATTTTCTGCTATTTTCAAATAATACGGCTCCAATGATTTTCTTTAAACTTGGTATATAAACTACACATACAAAGAGTTACAACTTTATATTTTTCTCGCTACCTAACTTCTGTTTTACTGTAAATTCCTTCCAGTTTGTGTGTTCTAATATAATGGATGTCAGAAGGAGAGAAAATGGATTTTAGAGAAATGAACTAGAATTTATGCTGAATAATGTGTAATGAAAAGATACACTCAAACTGCAAGGACTATACAATAGAAGTTAGGTAACGAGAGAAATATAAAGAGACAGACTGGCTAAGTGATGAGAAGGTAGAGTAGATAGGTTGCTGACTAGTTGTAAACTGGTCGTAAACTGTTCTGAACTGTATTGCTGTCACTCTATGAACGCTGAATCGAGTCCCCTCCTAGTCTGGCCTAGGTGGGGATTAATTCATGTAATGTGCTTTTCCACTCTTCGGATCCTATGAATCTATAATGATTCGGGTCCCATTACAATACAATCTTCTGAACTAGAGATTCCATTTGTAAACGGACTATAATATTACAAGTTAATAAAAGATTAACAAAACTAAGCCTATGTATTAATCCGCACATAGCATACATTATATGCTAGGAATCCTCCTAGGCATTTGAAATGCCACTGGCAAAAGATCTTCTGTTAGTAGAAAAGGAGCAATAACTCTCCTATGAAGGATGGTACCACTTTTAACCCTGTAAATTTGAAGCAAATAATTCAGTAAAACTGCAAACTATATATGTTAATTCTAATAACGTGAATTCTACTTACTCTAATGCAATACCCTCTCATTCAGATGGCACTATCTAATTTTCTCTTACAAACATGGATATTGTGGGAAGATTATTTTCGTAAAATACTGTGGGATGTAAATTTTTTGATTAATAACTGATTTTATTCACCTTTGGGTGATCCCTTGTAATGTAATAAATTTAGAAGTTTTCTCATGAAGAAAAAGACAAGCGTTGAAAGTGTGTGACACTTGTGAAAAACTTATGTATCACATTCCAACTGTAGGAGAAGAAAAAAAAAAACCGCAATATCCCAAATTTAAACTTTCGTGACACAACTCAGATTAGGATGTTATAAGTGTGAAGAGTGTCCAAGAAAAAAAGAGCGGTTACTCAAAATAGTAGTATTTAAGTCACGGTAAGGCTGACTATCTAACCTTTATTAATAGTACCTATTATCAGAATTGAAGAAACAATTTACTAAAATGCTATTCTTATATTCTCTTATAGATACTTATTAAAATAGACAGGGCAGAAAATGAACTAAGGGAATAATCGCCTGACATAATCCTTTCTAAATAAATATGTGCACAATATGATCAAGAGCCCGGAAAGGAAATAGAAACACGTACCACCTTTATTATGTGGCTGACCGGAGTGAGTGCAAATAATAATTGCTGCTAGCAGCTTTATTTCTTTCCGGTGTTGTCTGATCTTTCTTTAAAGCAGTATTGAATTGACCCGCTGTATAGTGTTTCTAGGGTGGTTAATTAGTCCATTAGTGGTTGGTTCATTGTTCTCCTCCATTCATGCAATAGTGATGGGCACAGAATAATTTGTATGGATAATTCTTTATTATTATTATTGTAATCATTTTCATTTCTGTTTTTGCTTACATTTTCCACAGGCGAAAGGGAGTATTGTGATCGTATCAAATTTTTGAAATACACGTACCAAAAATGTTTCTTTATTTTTTTAGAAACTCGTCTTGTATATGTGAGTCTAAGGTTTCTGCTTGCAAACACGTTATGTTAATGTTGACCATTGCTTGGATATTTTAATCATAACTTTGAAGTGCAATTGATGTGTTGTGTAGTAGTAGTGGTAGTAGTGGCTTGTGGCGTGAGCGGTTTTGTAAAGGGCTTGTGAATATATATATATATTTAAGAGAGAAGTATCAGAAATAATCAAGAGATCACACTGTTTTTAAAATAGATATATTCTCTAAGTAAATTTAAGTACTTTTCAATATCATAGTAATACGCTTATTAATATACTGAAACTGGCTATGTTTTAACTTATGACTGATGGCACTGATGCTAAAATAGCGATTTCTGAATCAAGTGTTCTAGTTCAATGTCTAATTCAGACTGTTCTTGAAAGATTGCCTTCTAATTGTTAGTTCAAATCTTCTCCTTTGAAAAGGGCAAAAGACAAAGGTGCCAGAGTTCATAAACACTACTCTAACAGTAGTCTTCTACCTGTGTGTACCGTTTTTGCCAGCGAATGTTAGAATATTCTTGATATTTTTCAAATAAAATATATTTGAAAATATATTTCTGGCATCCATCACAACTTCATTCTTGCTGATCCAAACTACAGGCGAGATAGCCGAAAGGGGTCTGGCACTTTGATTTATTAATTGGAAGAGGCTGCTGGTGTAAGGGTGTATTTCGGGGATGTAATAAATACATAATGCCGAAGTGCATCTACCTTCTTTCGGAGGATCGAAAGAATAGAATAGAATATTCATTCTTCATTACATGATTTTTCATTCCCTAGATGTTGCGGTTTGGAAAGAGGAAAATATATATACACTGTGAACCAAGGTATATGGATAACGACTTTTTATCGGAAATTAAGATAGCTAGAAAAAAACTAAAAAATACGTGCTCCCGTAGTTTTTTTTTGTTAGAAAACCAAATTTAATTTGCAAATTTGTTTTGGTGCTTCCAGAAGCGAGATACAAGCACCAACTTCATTTTTTCAAATGGGGAGGTGTGGTTTTTATTTAAGAAAATAGATTCCTCAATTTTTTGTAAGAAAAATTTACTTGAACGGTTTTTTTTTTTTTTTGAGCGATATTTTACAAGTTATGAATGAAACATGATTCTTATAAGAAATTTCAAAATGATATTATAACGGTTTTTTTGACTGAATAAGTAGAAAAGAACTATTTTATTATAAATTGTACTCCTCATTAATTACAAATCTTGCTCGAACTGTCCCCCACCATTAGAGATGAATTTCTTTGGTCGTAAGGTAAAATTACATCTCTAATGATGAGATGCTTACACATGCTTTTTCCTGCCAACTTTACCTTACGACCAAAGAAATACATTTCTAATGGTGGAGGCCAGTTCGAGCAAGTTCTGTAATTAATGAAGAGTAACATTTATAAAAAAATAGTACTTTTCTTCTTATTCAGTTAAAAAACCATTACAATATCATTTTTAAATTTCTTATAAGAATCATGTTTTCATTCATAACTTGTAAAATATCACTCAAAGAAAAAAAAAAAACCGTTCAAGTAAATTTTTCTTACAAAAAATAAAGAAATCTATTTCTTAAATAAAAACCATACCTCACAATTTGAAAAAATGAAGTTGGTGCCTGTATCTCGCTTCTGAAAGCACCAAAACAAATTTGCCAATTAAATTTGGTTTTCTAACAAAAAACTACGGGCACACGTATTTTTTAGTTTTTTTTCTAGCTATCTTAGTTTCCGAGAAAAAGTCGTTTTCCCCTTACACCTTGGGACACCCTGTTTTTTTTTGTTTTTTTTTTTTGGCCGGGGCATCAGCTTCCATACTTTCGCCAACGACATTTATACAATAACAATTTATATATCGCAACAATATACTATAACACAACAATTTATTCAATAAACATAAAACAAACAAATCTATTAGAAAGGATATAAACATATTATATTTTAAATCCCAGATTTATCTGTTTATATAAATCCTTTAAATCGGGATTACAGGTTAGAAAATATAATAAATATTGAAAATTAATTATATAAAGTGCAAACAGTTGTAACTTATCTGAAAAACTAAATTTTATTCTAAATGATTTCCTATTAGTAATTTTATAAAAATAATTTTCTTTTTTTTTTTGAAAATCATTGTTGTTGTTCCCAACAAAATTGCGAAAAACTGCTAAAAAAAAAGAAAAAGAAAACAGTAAACTCACGCTTCTAGTTGAATGGATTTTGTTCTATTTAGTTGCAGTGCTATTTCCTTCTAAACGGAAATAACAATTTTATTCTTCCTGCCATTTTGTTTTCGTATTTGAGATATTTTGTTAACACCCACATACACATAAGAAATCTGTCATAATCTCCATACTTCCTCTTACTAGGACAAAGAGAAAGTAAAAAAAAAAAAAAAAATATCAGTTTTGTTTGAATCTATTTTCAGAGAAACTTTATTTTTAGGGGACGCTGTGAGAGCTGGAACGTCAAACTATACCGTGTGGCATTTCATTATATTATATTATAATTGTGAAATTGTCTAAATATTTGGTAAATAAGTGTGGTTTGAAGAAAATCTGTGATTTGAAACAATGAAAACTGTGATAAGAGAAAGTTGTGAGAGTGTTTTACATCAGTTTTTTTTTTTGGTTTTAAACGATTAGCTAACTGCATTATATGAATTATTGCTTTTGATAGAAAATAATCAATTAGAAATATGACACCATCTTCCATTTTAAGTGGCAACTAGAGATATCTTATTTTATACTAGTATTTATTTAAAGTTCCTTACCATGGTCTCAATCTTGACAAACGACCAACCTGGAATCCCCATACTCCACTAAAAAAAAAAAAAAAACTGAACTGAATAACAGATACAAAATACTAAAAAAAAAAACTTCTAGACAAACGTTCGAAACTTACATTACATAACAAACGACAACTATATTATTCTCTGTTAGCCCCTCCAACTTACGGAATCGAACTATATGAGATTACATATTATGGGATTACGTTCCAATCTTTATCGTATTCAATCCCTAGAGTCCAAAATCCTTCGCAACGTAATCAATGCTGCCTCCTACGTTTCCAGTCATACCATCCACAACTACCTTAAAATTCTCTTCGTTTCTGTGGCAGCCAAGTCCCCGTTATCTAAAGTTCCATTCCCAACTATACTCTCATTCAAATCCACTTATCCAAGCGCTCTCAACACAACTCTCCCCTCTAAGCCATCACGATGACTGAAGGTCGATGGCCTCGCGATCATCTGCTTAGGTAATCAGCTATCTTGTAGGACATTCTTCCCTCCTGCCTGTTCCCATTCGGTACTTAGGGTTCTTTAAAGACCGTTCCTACCCCATACGGGGTATACCAGTCCCCCCGTGCAAGCACGGAGTCGTTTTACAAGAGGGCGGATGTCACTACCACGAGAGGCCGGAGTGCAAGGCCTCACCGTGATAGAAGTGCCTCCCCGGGCACTCCCCCGCTTGACCCATTTAAGGGTAGGTTGAGATACGCTCAACCAGCGCGCAGACTGATCCCACATAGTGGTACACTCCACTGCCAGATCGTAGAGAAGGCTGACTCTACTTTAGCTCTGGTGAGCCGCACCCCCTAGCGAAGGGCACTTCCGTCGTCAAGCGACGGCAAGAGCATTAATTTGTATTGCGGTATACCCACCCGCTCAGCTCATATCCCGAAGGACAGCGGAGCTATTGGTTAACCAACGGCCACTACGAGTCCTACCTCAATTGCAAGCAATTGGGCTTGGAATTCGACTACGCTTGCGCCCGTACTTCAGTACTTCACTATATTATATATAGCGGCGTGACTGATCGCACGCCCGATGGTCTTACTCCCTTGCCATCTACTGATTTGACCCGTTGCCTCAGGGGTCAGGGGGTACAGTATCCCAGGGACCAGGAACCCATCGGCTCATGGGGGAGTGAAGTGAACAGGGAAAAGGACCAGGAAAGAGCGGGAAGGAGTGGGGTGGCTTCCCCAACCTGGAGAACCAGTGGCTGATTGCATCTCCTATAGAGATGGGCGATGGTGTTGCCACATACCTACGCCATTTCCCCAACCTGGAGAACCAGTGGCTGATTGCATCTCCTATAGAGATGGGCGATGGTGTCGCCACATACCTACGCCATTTATCTTGTAGGACAGTTGTGAGACTTCATCCTTAATGGTTT
Source organism: Triatoma infestans (assembly GCA_011037195.1). Taxonomy (NCBI): domain Eukaryota; kingdom Metazoa; phylum Arthropoda; class Insecta; order Hemiptera; family Reduviidae; genus Triatoma; species Triatoma infestans. The sequence goes on along the minus strand of JAAEAF010008699.1, from coordinate 5,251 downwards.
ATTACGACTGCCATATCGCTGGATGGCAGTCGTTCATGTAGATCAGATCATATGTGCCGCGGCCTTCCACCAACGCACACATTATTCACACATTATCTATTTTACTTGTTGCATATAACATTGTGCAGTTGTAAAAATCAATAAAAATATTTAAAAAAAAACTAGTATTTATCATTTATTAAATTAAATTATACATTTAAAGATAATCAAGTGCCAGTCTCGAGTAAACTAGAGATTTTCAATGTAGTCTTCCAGAGCAGTTACCTGTTACTCCGGGAGGGGGTTCATGCGCTTTGAGCAAATTGAGAAATAATATAGATTTTTTATAAAGAGAATATTATTTGCCTTGCCCAGTAACACACCTGGATTATATCATATACTTGGAAACAGCTGCTCACCCTATATATTTGTAATGTATATACTTTTCCTCTAAATTATAATTACATTACAAAGGTTTTGTCATCACCAATTACAAGATTGACGAAAGTATATAGCACAGAAAGTAATATCTAAGAAACTGTTTGTTTTTGGTCCGACTCATTTGAAAATACATGCACCATGTATAAATGGCGAAAATTTGGTGGGATTTGCTGATGATTCTGTTGTCAGCATATTAGAGGCCATTAAATCTGAATTTAAAGAAACTTTGTACATGAAAGTTAATCAATCTGTCTAACATAGTTTATATAAATAATTAGAATTTGACATAGGAAGTAAAGTCCCCGCAAGGGGTAGTTGTTGTATGCAACTACTTGGGGAGTGACGATCCCACGGGTACCACAGTTCAGTACACCATGCGCATTCACTAAAAAGTACACGCCACATCACATAACATCACTTACATAACTCACAAGGTCACAAACAATACACACCTTAGGGCTGCCTTCCCTAAGAAAAGAAAAGAACTCTCCGCCAGAGGAAGTAGCTTCGCTAAGACCTCTGCCAGTCCCAAGCCTGGATGAAGGAGCAGGGTTGATGCGTTGTGTTGACAGCCCAACCATTGTAAAAAATCTATTGTTACGAACACTCAACAAAGCCTCAATAGAAACCGGACGGATTTACGGGTGCAATTTGGCTCAGAAAAGGATTTATAAAATTGGAACATGGAATGTGCTTACTCTATTTAGAGCAGGGGCGTTCGATGAATTAAAAAACGAAGCAAGTAAATGTAGACTGGATATACTGGCAATACAAGAAGTTAGGTGGACTAGTAGCTGAACACTCAAGGGAAAAGATTTCAGCTTTCTGAACAGTGGGAATAAGGAAAGGTACGAATGGCACAGCTTTCCTAGAGCCCAACTAATCAGCGATAGAATATGCAAGCTAAGACTCAAAGGCCTATTCGCGAATATTAGCATGATTAATGCTCACGCTCCAACAGAAGAGAAGGAGGAAGATTAGAAAGACTCATTCTATGATCAGCTTGAAAGAGCATATGATTTTTGCCCGTCACACGATGTTAAGATAGTATTGGGAGATTTTAATGCCCAAATTGGAAAAGAAACCGAATTTCGTCCTGTGATTGGGAAACATAGTTTACACGAAAGAACCAATGACAATTGTGAAAGGCTTATAAACTTCGCAGCCTCCAAGTCGATGGTGGTAGTGAGTACAATGTTCCCCCACAAGAACGTACATAAGCAAACTTGGCACTCCCCCAACTGCCGCTCAGCCAATCAGATAGACCACGTGTTAATATCGGGCAGATATTTGAGCAGTGTGAATGACGTCAGATCACTCAGAGGACCGGATATCAACTCAGATCTTACCTAGTGCTAATGTAGCTGAGGCAACGTATAAGATGCACAGGATGGAAAGAAACTAGCAGGACCAAGCAGTGGAATCTCAGCTGCCTTAAAAAGGATGAAAGAGAAAAAGCTTCCAAGAAATGATTAGTGAAGGTGTAAGAAGCATCCCAGCAGAAACTGGTGGAAATAAAGGTATAACGAAGAGATGGGAACAAATTAGGAATATTTTGGAGGAAACGGCAACACAACTCTGTGCCATTAAAGAAAGACAGCCCAGTATGTGAAGCAGTATGTGATTCAGTATGTGAAGCAGCTATAAAAGAACGAAATGAGAAACGGCTGAAGTGGCTAGGTAGAAGTACACGCCAGAGTTGGAAAGAGTATAAAAACGCCAGAGCAAATGCTAAAAAGATAGTGAGACAGAAAAAGAAGGAAGACATGATGGAAGAATTAGAGATGATAGAATCTGCAGGAGCAAGTAATCAAAGCAGGAAATTCTATAGGAAGTTAGATTTCATTAGGAAAGGGCAGAGTAACCATGGAAGCATGATAAAAAATGGAAGCGGAGAAATGGTAATGCTGGAGAAGATATATTAGACACCTGGAAAAGGCACTTTCAGATTCTCCTTAATGCGCCAGGTGAAGCTGGGACGGAAGGATGTCCTCTTTAGGCGGTGAGGAAGTTACAGAAGAGTCAATCCCTCCTGATGTTGACGATATCGTTGACATCATTGAAAAACTAAAAGATAATAAATCCCCAGGTTCTGGTGAGTTAGCAGGCGAACTCTTTAAGGGTGCAGGTCAGGAAATGGTACGACTTAGTAGCAGAGATGTGGAAAAAAGAGCAAATGCCAAAAGAATGGGGTGAAGGGTTAATTGTTCCCATTTATAAAAAGAAAGGAAACCCCTCCGATTGTGGGAACTACAAAGGGATTGTCTTCTATCGACAGCTTACAAAATATTCTTCATAGCACTTTACAATAGGTTGTTGCCATATGCCGAGAGGAAACTCGGAGAATATCAAGGAGGCTTCCGCAGTAATAGATCCACAATCGACAAGATATTTATTCTAAGGCAGGCCTGCGAAAAAATGTACGAGCACGGCAAAACGATGTGGATGCTATTTGTAGATTTCAAGGCGGCCTATGGTACTGTACGAAGGAAGGAGCTGTATTTTGCGATGACCGAAATGGGGTTCCCGTCCAAGCTGATAAAACTAGTCCAGTGCTCCATGCAGGAAACATTTAGACTCATTTCGAATCATGTCAGGGCTCAGGGAAGGGGACCCAATCGCCCTCTTCCTTTTCAATGTCGCTCTCCAGGCAGTTATCAAAAGGGCGGGATTGGATCAAAATGGAACATTTTTTCCAGAATGACCCAAGTTCTCGCGTATGCGATAAAATTGTCATTATGGGAAGATCGCGTTTAAGCATGAAGGAGGCATTTGAAAAACTAGATAATGAAGCAAGGAGAATGGGCCTCTTTGTCAACGAAAAGAAGACAAAGGTCTTCGTGCTGAGGAGAAAAGTGCCAGTCCACCGCCCGCAACATTATGTAGTTGGTGACTATCTCTTTGAAGCAGTAAACAGCTTCCAATACCTCGGTTCTGCAATAAATGAAAATTTGGAAGAGAATGAGGAGATAAGGAAGAGGATCCTTGCTGGAAATAAAGCGTATTTTGCGCTTGCCAGAGTCCTGAAAGCCGCTCCTCCAAGATAAAGATCTACAAAACCCTTATAATGCCAGTCGTCACTTACACGTCTGAAACATGACGCTCAAGAATTCGTCAGCAAATCTGTTGGACCGGCTTGAGCGAAAAGTGTTGAGACGAATATTTGGAGGAACATGTGAGAACGGCGTCTGGCGTAGAAGGAAAAATAAGGAATTATATGATCTTTACAAAGATGTAAACCTGTCAGCGCAGATAAGAATTCAGCGGCTGAGATGGCTTGGACACCTCATGAGGATGGAAGACTGCAGAATTCCAAAAAAGATATACGAGGAATCACCTGATGGCGTAAGGCCAAGGGGACGTCCCAAGAATAGATGGAAAGAAAGCGTGCGGAGAGACATATGAAAGTTAAACATAGATGTGACGCACGCCCGAGATAGAGAGAGATGGTTGGCGATTGTCGAGGAGGCCAAGGGAAAGCATCAGAGATATTTTACGTGATAGCCTTTTTGTGGTCATCGACCGGTTTCGGGAGTTCGCCCATCGTCAGGATGCGTTTGTCAAAAAGTGTAATAAAATTAATAGTGTAATAGCGAGATGTGAGCAAATTCAGTCTTTACACTGACTGGTCTTTAACAGTTTTTGTTTAATGCCTAACTTGGTCAAGAGAGGGAGAGGGATGGTACCTGAGTAGGAAAAAACACATGTTTGAGTCTTTAAAGGGCATATTTTTCTGTAAACATGGAAACATCCAACACGTGGGGATATATATCTTAAACTACGTTGTATTGAGGGAGATTCGCTTTACAATTTATTATTTTATTTGTTTATTTTGTTTTGATTATTTTGTTTAACAAAATATTATTTATTTATCTATACTATCTTATGATCATTCAACTCGTAAATTATCATTTCTTGTCAGTGACTATTTCTCAGCAGCCCACGGTGACACAGTGTTATTTCGCGCTGTTATAAATGAATAAATATAGTAGTAAGATAGTATGGATAATAAATTGTAAAGCGAATCTCTCTCAATACAACGTAGTTTATGATAATATAGATCCCCACGTGTTAGATGTTTCCATGTTTAGAGAAAAATGTGCCCTTTAAAGACCCAAACATGTATTTTTCCTAATTAAGTACCATCGCTTCCCCCCTTTTGACCAAAAACTATTAAAGACCAGTGAGACCAGTCATGTATAAACTGAATTTGCTCACATCTCACTTTTACACTATTGATTTTATTACACTGTCTAATAAACGCATCCTGATGATGGGTGAACGCGGGAAACCGGTCGATGACCACAAAAGAAGCACGCTATCGTGGAAAATATCTCTGATAAACATTATCATAGCAGATAGTAATAGTTTACTGTTAATAAGAATATGTTTAAATTAAGGTGACAGGTATTAGATTTAAATTTTAGAGTTGGCCGATCGATGTGTAATATGGCAGAAACAAAAGATGTGTTTTTCATTACGTTACGAGTTGTCCAATTTTGGCCAAATTCAGAGTGAAGAGTTTTTGGGTAAAAGTACGTAGATTAGAAAAATCCGAGCTTATAGATTATTTTAATGGGAAGAATTGGGTCAAATTAAATAAGAGTTGTATATCCGCTGGTGTGAAGTGCAGTTCAGTTATTAGTATTATATCAGTTAAAAGCTTCTTTCTTTTTTTTTCAGTAATAATTACAGTTCGAGGGAAGGGATTAGCTCAGTGGTAGCACGGTGGTCTAGCACCGCGAAGGTACCGAGTTCGAGAACAGCTGCTGCCCTTACATTTTTTTCTTCCTAGGAGCCTCTTACAGCTCACGGAGGCCAACAGTGCAAT
>JAAEAF010008698.1:0-50807 GCA_011037195.1 Triatoma infestans | reverse complement strand
ATGTCTCCCACTTTCTTCTTGCAATCAGCATTTGCTAAAATGAAATCAAAATTGGTTTTTACTTCCCAAGATTGAATGAATAAAGTATTTGCAATGTTTTAAGCGAATCTTACAATACTTGATTAATATTAAAGATCGATGATTAATATTGAACATTATAAATTTAAATATTTCTAACTGATTTCAAAAATTATATTCGGTTCCGTAAATGGCTGTTAGCAGTTCTAAGCAAAAGTGAAATTCAGAATTAGATTCAATTCCTAAAAAGGGACATGGATGAGTAAATTAAGTAGAGAAAAATATAGATAAGCATGTTTGTTATTCGCCTTAACGACAGTAAAATATTGTAATTGAATTTAAAGGCACTGCTGTAGAAACCATCGTAAATCTGGTGCTTAGAAAGTGTATATTATAAAATTTAAAGGAAAAATTCATAAATTTTGGCCAAAAAAATATTGGTGTTCTAGGTGGGATGTACAGTACTTGAAATCATAATATTGAGATTTGTTTTACAATCTACTTCATTTTATGGTATCAGAGACATTTTCCGAGTTAGCCTGCTTCATTTTATGGTCATCGACCGGTTTCGTGCGTTCGCCCATCATCAGGATGCATTTGTCAGACAGTGTGATAACGCAGACTTGCACACAGCAAATTCAGTTTACACACTGACTGGTCTTTTTAATTGTATTTAAAAACTAAACTCTTAAACTCAGGAGGGGTATGGTGATGGTACCTGAGTGGGAAAAGGAACAAGTGTTTGGGTTGTTAAAGGGGCAACTTTACCTTAAAATGGAAACACATGTAGGGATATAATTTTTAAACTCTGTTGTTGGAGGGAGATTCATTTTAAAATTAACTAATCAAAATAAATTTAAAATTAAATTAAGTAACGATTTAAATTAACATAATTTAAAATTAAGCGATTAAAAAAATAAAATTAAAATAACAATTAAAATAATCAAAACAAATAAAATTATACAGGGTGTAACAGCAACCTCTGGCAATACTTCGGGATATGGTTTGTCACTTTATTTGGAACAAAAAATTTCTAATAAACCATGGTCCGATTCGTTCGCCTTCAAAACTTATTCTTCATTTTGGAAAATTTTCAATTTTCCTACTTTTTCTCATAAAATTGATTATATCTCAAAACGTTTTTAACATAAATCATATTCATTACATCTTTGGAAAGCGCATTAAATTTCCTATAAGAAACAGAAGTTTTATTTTAATTGAATTAATTATAAGGTTTTTCAGATACATTAAACTCAACTCTACAGGCTTCGACTGTTAAAAGCCACTTTTCAATAGTATTTTCTTATAAATTTCTTTAAGGCTACCGTATGGTCCGGTTACAGAAAAAATATCTACATTTCACCAGCTTTCCAACAATAATAATATCGTGGGGTTTCTTACTTATTTTCTTAAAGAAAATGCGAAATAAATGTAAAAAAAAACACAAAATGAAAATTGAGAGCTGTTACAAAAATATCACAAGATTAATTAATAATCCTGTAATGAACTTTGGAATTGTTATCTCACGATAGAAATTCGTCTAATTCTAATAAACTGAAACATTTAGTCGTTATTTAGCTGGTCATACATTCAAAATGCCAGATTTCCTTGTCATAGAATAGCGAGATATGGTTTTTATTTGTGGGTTTTGTAACGGCAGCGCGGAAGCTGCCGCTGAGTATGCTAGCCGTTGGCCCAACAGGAAACCATATAAGCACCGTATTAAAGACTAGTGGAAACCGGTTCTGTGAGAATAAACTACCGAGGAAACTTGATCGTTCTTACGAAAATTCATGTCAACGCATGTTGAATGTGTTTGATGACGATTCTACCCTTAGCACACGCAGAGTGCCATTGTCGCTAGGTTTGTCACATCAGACGGTGCACAGGTATCTTCGACGGGATGGTAGATATCTGTATTACGTGTAGCAAGTACAGTATTTGCTAGAACGTGATTACGCCTGTCGTACTCAATTTTGTATTTGGCTGCTACAACAAACAGCCCAGAATCTTCGTTTCCCCCAAAACATTTTGTGGACCGATGAGGCGACGTTATATATATATAACTATCATATAATACATATATATATATATATAATATCTATCTTATATATCATATATACAATGAGAGATGGTAATTGAATATTATAATACAAAAAAATTTTATGATTTTTATCAATTAATTTTAAATTATGTTAATTTAAAGCGTTACTTAATTTAATTTTAAATTTATTTTGATTAGTTAATTGTAAAGTGAATCTCCCTCCAACAGTTTTTACATAATTTAAATCGTTACTTAATTTAATTTTAAATTTATTTTGATTAGTTAATTGTAAAGTGAATCTCCCTCCAACAACAGTTTTTAAATTTAGACACCCACATGTTGTTTCAATTTTAAGGTAAAGTTGCCCCTTTAACAACCCAAACACGTGTTCCTTTACCCACTCAGGTACTATCACCATACCTCTCCTGACATAGTTTAAGAGTTTAGTTTTTAAATACAATTAAAAAGATTAGTCAGTGTGTAAACTGAATTTGCTGTTTGTAAGTCTGTGTTGAAACAGAGTCTGACAAACGCATCCTGAAGATGGGCGAACGCCCGAAACCGGTCATGACCATAAAGTGAAGCAGGCTATCACGAATAATAATGTCTCTGATGCTTTCCAGCTGTGTGAAACCAACCAGCACAACAATCATTTTATGGTCATTGGCAGATTTTGGAGGATGTTCATCCATCAACACGATATAGCGATATCGTCTGCGATCATAGATAATGATATGGAAAGGAAGATTTCTCTGCCGAAGCGGTGAATGTTTGTGCTATTATTATCTTTCTGTAATGAGCATTATAAGACTTGGTTTTTGACCAATCGTTTACAAAAGAAAAATGATCTGGTTTGAAAAACTCATACGATTTTCTCTTACTCCTGTTAGTAACATTTTGTAAATAAAATTACTTAAATCGTTTATTATATCCAAATTTTACATATTTGGTCCAACATAGAATGGTGGCATTATATAAATGGTAAAACCGCACTCTGTATCGAAGTGGTACTTTACAGGAAAACTTACAAGTTACTGGTTCCCTCCAAAATCCTCGAAAATCACTTTTTCCCGGAAAAATGTTTCTCAAAGAAAAGATATAGTTATTTATTTCTATAAATAATTAGTATATACAAAGTTTAAAGAATTGTTCAAACCATTTTCAAGGAAATAGCGAAATAATAAAGAAAAACAAAGAAAAAAGGAAAGCTAGAATCGCACTTCCGGTTGATGGATTTTACTCGAAACCTTCACGTTAGACGGGGTAATAATACCCAAACGGAATGTAAAGTTTTGACCTTTCTACGATTTTTCGTTTTTGAGATATTTTGTTGTTCTTACAGACACAGACACAAACACACACACACACAAACACAAACAAATAAAGCAATAACATGTATTGTTTCCTCTTAAAAGTTGATTAATGAAATGTTATTGGTGTGATGAATGTTGTATGTTTGTAGTAGTAGCTTGTGGCGTGAGCGGTTTCGTAAAGGGCTTGTGTGTATGTTTAAAGAGAAGAGAAGTAATAAGAAATAAATAAGAAAACATTGCTTGATTAAATTAAATACGAGGATGAGTCAAATATAAACCGGACTTATTTTTGTATATATTTCTTTATGATAAGAAATCACAAAAAACATATTTAAATTTTTCAACATAGTCTCCTTTACACTCTACACATATTTCCCAGTGTTTTGGAAGCTTGAAGATCCCTTCTTCAAAGAAGTTTTGTGGTAGACTCATCAGCCAATTGCGCACGTAATCTTCGACAGCTTGATCGTTTTCAAACCGTTCTCCTCCCAGTGCTTGTTTCAAGGGCCCAGACAAAAAGTAGTACCAAGGGGATAAATCTGGTCTTACGAAGGGTATTCAAGGGTTTTTCAATGCAGTTCGACGAATTTGTCCTTTGTCAAGGTCGCCGTGTGACGCCTGGCGTTGTCATGAAGGAGGATGGGGAATACCCCATCTTTTGGTTCTGTAGGCGGCTTTCGCTGTGTTCGTCGATCGTGTAGGAAGCAAACGAGTAAAACTCCCCTCCAGTCCCAAAAAACAGTCGCGAGCACTTTTCCGGTAGAGAGACGGGTTTTTGCCTTCATAGGGAATGCTTCATTTTTTTTTCGCCATTCCTTACTCGCCATTTTTGATTCCGGCGTGTAGTGGTGCCCCCATATCTCATCACATGTCACAATGCGCCTCAAAAACAACTCCCCTTCCTGCCGGAATTGATTCAAAGTCTCTCAGTGATTTGCAATCTGACCTCTTTTTGATTTGTTCAGTAACCTCCGAACCTATCGGGCACAGACTTTTCTGAAGCCAAGATGCTCTGTGATTATGATATAAGCACTTCCATGGCTGATTCCTAACTCTGAAGCGATTTCATCGATTTTTATGCGGCGGTCATAAGATTACGTACAGCACGGATTTGTCATCTGTGACACTTGATCTTGGGCATCGATTGTGACCTAGATTTTCTACACTTTCACGTTCACCTTTAAACTTCTTAACCCAATCAAACACTTGGGTCCGAGAAAGGGTACCTTCACCAAACTGTGCTTGCAATCGAGGCAAAATTTCCGTTGGTTTAGCACCTTCGTTAGTTAAAATCTTAACAATAATACGTTGCACAACGCGCGATGTAACTTCTTGCTCAGTCATGGCTGTCCTGGCGACAGAACAGAGATAAACAATTGCCGATTAAGTTCCACCATTCCTAACTCACCGACCTTGAATGTACTGCTCCCGCCATCTTGTTTGGGACGGCCTGATGAGGCACTAAGAAGAAGTCCGGTTTATATTTGACTTACCATCGTATATTACCTTTCAAGAAATTTAAATACTTTTCAATATCACAATATTATGCATATTAAAATCAATTACATATTTAGCTAGATTAAATGTTAACTCTTATAACTGGCACTGAAGTTAAGTGAGCAATTATATATACAAATGTGATACAAATGTTCTGGTTCAATGTCTAATTCAGACTGTCCTGTTCTAAGGCAGAATATAGACTGTCGCAATCGTTTCAAATAATGCTGGTATGTCTGGAGGAAGTGTATTGTCTTGTCCTGTTTCTTGTCCCTTTGTCTCTTCAATAGCACTGACCTTAAATTGTAGTACCTGATTCTAAACACTATTTTTGAAGGTAAATTCATTATTCATTTTCCAAAATTATTTCACTTAAAATATTGTCAAAATTCACTAAACTATTTTTCCCTATTGCTACTTCCACTACATTAAGAAGAACGAAAAGTTCATTAACAGTGAGATAAACATCAATTGTCAAATAAATTCTTATTTCGCTATAATTATTGTAACTTACGTTGTATTTGTTAAAGTGACTGTAATTGTGTCATAAAGCTCAAGCGAAAATTAATTCTACTACAAAAAGAAACTATTTCGTCAGGGAATGCAGATTCCACCACACTCATCAAAACCATTACAAAATATTGTTATATCAATCTGATTGGTGGATGGTAGTAATATCAACAAAAAGTAACTATGAGTAAATCTATATTGAGAGTTATAAGCACGGTGCCAAGGCGAGCGTAACTTTAGTTATCGTCTCTATGTGCCACTCTCTGATTGACGCGCGGCTAATTGAGGTAGACCATTGTCGGTCGCTATAACTACACTAATGTTGCTGGTGTACAGGATAGCTAACCCCTATGCTGGTTTCCATGGTTACCAGAGAGGAACACTACGTCTGATCTCTGATTGTTCCCTTTGTATGTGACCCTGGTCTCCTACTCTCTTACACACACGCCGAGCTCTACCGTTCACACAATCACTACCGTCTAAACATCCGCCATCCTGTCGTGCCCTATGCACATGTTGTATATGTTCGCATAAACATCCACTCTGTCACATCACCTTATCAACCAGCCACTATTCACTACTCACACCATTATATCTTAGTGCATTTGTGCGTGTGGGTGTGAACAGAGTTGATTTAATCGACGCACTATCTATAATCAACGCAACTCCAACTTTACCCCTATCATATAAATAAACAGAGTCACCGTTCCAATCAGCGCTACAAAGTCCATGCAACTGTAACTAATTGTACTGCATCCAAATTCCGGGTAAATCAATAGAACTGGCCATAATATTTGTACTTAAATTTAGTTCAAGAAAAATAAAAAAAATCTGGTATGAAATGCACACCACACACGCACACGACCTTCTCAGATAAAGATTTCTCAATATCCCTCCTAAAAACAATTTTTCCTGGAAAATGGTAGGAAATAAAAGTGATAGGTCTATGTATCTGGGGCAATTAGTATTTATTGTCGATTTCGAGATTATTTTGGGAAAATTCAAAAAACCCCACCATTACGTCGCATTTCCGGTTAACCAATTTTTTTTCAAATTTAAATATTTCTACCGACCCTTCTGATATAAATTAATAATAATGAAATTAATATCATTAATTATTCTGTTGTGGTACTTTAAAGAAAAACTTAACGCTATTGTTCACCTCAAACAAACCTCAAAAAAAAAAAAAAAAAAATGTTCCCCAATAAATTGTAGGTATTTATATGTAAAGTACAAAAAGTCAGTATTATACAGTTTAAAGGAAATCGTGAAAACTGAAAATAAAACAACAAAATCAGTAAAGTAGCACTTCCGGTTGATGGATTTATGAAAAATCCTTGAGTCTGATGCGGTGGTAATAACTAAGCGAAATAAATCAAGTTTAAGAGTACTGCGCTTTTTCATTTTTGAGATATTTTGCTCAATTACACGCACACACGAATAGATCATTAACTTTTTCCCCTAATCCAGGGAACCTCAAAATAAGCGTTTCTGATGAAAACGCACGATGGCAATTTGAGAGAATATAATAAAGTCAAAGTAAAAATATCTGGTGTGAAACATTCACACAACTTTCTCTTACTCCAGTTTTCAAAATTGTAATTGACAAATTTTATAGTTTGTGTATGAAATTTGATGAAATTCGTTGGAGTTCGTCGAAAACTGAAAAAAAAAACTTCAGTAAAAGCGCACTTCCGGTTTATTTATTTTCTTTAAACTCGGAATTTTGGACACCTATTTATTTATAATTAATTTTGTTTGGATGTATGATTGTATAATCAACTATGATAGCACTTTAGAGGAAACCTAACCACACCACTCCCCCAAAAGGGCCCTTAAATGAATTTTTCCAGAAAAATGTTTTAAATAAAAGTTGTAGATCTTTGTATGTGTAGTTGATATTCGAAGTTTAAAGAAAATCCTCCGAGCCATTTTTGAGAAAATTGCAAGAAAGTAAAAAAAAAAATACCAGAAAACTGAAAAATACATTTTAGTAAAAATCGCACTTCCGGTCATCCGATTTTTTTTTTAAACTCGAAATTTCAACAACAATTTAATTCTAATTAATATTGTTTAGATGATAGAATGGTATAGTAAACTGAAATAGGACTTTAGAGGGCAGCCCACCAACTCCCTCCCCTAAAAGTACCCTTCAATGCATTTTGCCGGAGAAATGTTTAAAAAAAAAATTGTAGATCTTCGTATGTGTAGTTGATATCCCAAGTTAAAGAAACTCGTTGGATCCATTTTTGAGAAAACTGCAAAAAAGGAAAAAAAACAGTTAGTAAAATGGTACTTCCGGTCGAGGAATTTCGACCGCTGGTCTATTGTCGGATCCCATAGTGATAGCAAAACGGAGTATCAAGTTTCAACTTTCTGCGATTTTTCGTTTTTGAGCTATGCTGTTCACATATATACATACATACGAAGACACACGCACACACACACAGATACCCACACAGACCATTTACTAAAAACCACTTTTTTGGACTCAGGGGACCTCAAAACGGATATTCCCGGTGAAAACCCGATATCGAAAATTTGGCACGATTACAATGCTTCCTCTTACTAGGAGTAAGAGAAAGTAAAAAACACCTGCTAGAAACTGGTATCATTCTAGAAAACTTTTAATTTAAAAGTATTTCCATTGCTAGATGCACTAGACATAGCAAAGATTCGATAAGCTGCGATGAAATTCTTTTACGCTCATAGTTAAGCTACGATGAAACGCTTCTACGCTCATAATTATTATATATATAATATAGTGCCATCACTATATAAGCCTTACACGGCTATTTCATCGGCTGGTGGAAGCCTAGCTTTTAACAAATCTTGGGAAAAAATTTAGAAAAGAACTGAAAATCGGGATGTTATTGAAAACTAACAAGAATCCGTTCCAGCGGTTTAGACACAAACAAGTATATTAAAGAAGTGACATAATAAAACGTCATAGATTTTAAGCTAATTTTTATATATATAATACAGAGTTAACATAATATTACCGCTATATCAGTTTATATTATAAGGACTATGCAATGATGACGGCCTATAAACCGACTATATACTGTTAATCCCCAAGTTCAAGTGTAAGTTACCTTGTTCAGCCGTCAAACTAAACCAGGATACTACCCCTTGCAACATCGCTGAGCTACATATAGGCAAAACTATCCACCACTCTCCACCATCTCCCATCCTCCTTCTTATATAATATTGTATCCCTGGCTAAACCACTCTCTCTCCTTGTTTTCTAGGTACTGGAGAGAAAGGGAGAGAGATTTATGGTGCTGTCATGAATACAGGATTGTAGAGGATGGCTGGTTACACAACGAGCTTTCATGCTACTGTGTGTCCTGTCTGCCCGCCATAACCCATCGTAAATATAATTATAATTCCATGAATGCCGTATTAGGAGGGAGCTAATAACCAGTGAGGATAGGGCGCGGAGAAGACAAGCACACCCGTCTGTTTAACTCGTTCAACCTAACAAACAAACGGGAATTATTCATTAGATAATTTGCAGGAATATATATATATATATATAACTTTAAATATATGATTATGTTTGCTGTGGTTTAGTGTTGTCCCAAGTAAGGGGAAAGGAGAGGGTGAGGTAGAAAAAGAGAGAGAGAGACGCAATACTGTCATCCTGTATTGTCAGGATTATTTTACTCTGCTGGCTGCACAAATTTGTACAGTTGCGAACTAAATTTCAGCAGCTTTTTGAGCGTACATATTTAACTAAATAATGCGCAGAACGCTTTACAAATATAGTTATCAATGGAGTAGTTAACAATAAACCCCTATCACTTACTACTTTTCATAACACGTTCTTCCCACTCTGCGGAGCGCAGCCCTAAATGCAGCATAAATAAATAAATAAACTAAATATATAAATGTGTATTGGGGCCTGCACGTCCACCGGATATAATTCCCATAGAAAATCAATGGGACATGCGTAAGTGGCGTGTCAGAGATCCAACCATTCTGCAACAGCTCCGCATTGCCCTACAAGAAGAATGCGATGCTTTCGACAAGAGACAATTCAAAACCTGACTGCATCAATGCCTCGCCGTATCAGAACCTTTAGTACTGCCCGAGGAGACAATACCAAGTACTAGGAGATGAGGAATAAGGAAATTATAAAAATTTTTTAAAAAAGATATTTAATTTTTTCTTATTTTTTCATTTGTAATTTTTTTATTTTTTACATCAAACCAAATCAAGAGTTAGTGTAAAAAAATTAACACTGCAAGATATTATTTATCTAGCGAATTGTATTAAAAATAGATTGTTGCAATAAATGTTAGGGGAGGGTGGGGCTTGTTGTTACAAATTTCAGTTAACATTTTTTAATTGCTGTATGTTGCACTCAAAATTGTTGAAAATTGATTAATTTGTTGCCTCATTTATTTCTACTAATTATATATTTTTTTGAGACTGTTCCAAATGAAGTAACATTTACAAAATTCAAATATTATTAAAATGCGCATACTGTAACAACGTGTCCTTCGGTGGGATGCGGAAGGTAAGTTGTTACAATGTATAAAATGCATGTTTGGGTGTTTATTTTAAGGAAATAAAACTGAAATATGTTCAATAAACAAATTATCAGATCTTTATTTTAATAATAATAGGAGCTTGATTATGATCTAAACATGGATTATTACAAACTTAAATGCTTGAACATTCATTCACTTTCTATTCACTGTCACTACCCATCTCTAAGTCCGAGTTACAATTGTGGCAAATATATCTACGGTCATTTTTAACACATTTTGAACGGACCAATCTTTTGCACTGCATGAATTAACCCAATTTTCTCCACCTTTTGACTGCCACCATGGTTTTAGACATTTCAGGCACAGCCAGTTCTCAACTTCTTCGCTGGAACTTGATGATGGCAAATTATTTTTTTTTATTCTTGTACGCAGCTTTGGAGACACAGATTTTCTTTTTGTTAGAATTGCCAACTTCCTCATTTTTCTTGTTTCAGGCTTCATTTCTTTTAAAATCTGCCGTGATTTGATTTAATATATGCAGTGGGGCAACCAATAACCACCCCACTGACGCTATTTCAATAATTAATCCGTAAAAACAAAAGTTCAAAGAATACTAGCACAACCATATTGGATTAAAATGATTGTTAAGGATGTATGAATTAACAGCGTAAGTATGAAAGCCTTACCTTTAGTAGTTTTCAGATCACAGTTTTCGGTTTCAATAATAAAATGTAGCTTTCAGTATGATATTTCGAGGAAAGTCACACAATTCCGCCATAAGCAATAGAAACTTAGCGGGAACTGGTTACAACAAACAGCACTCGCATATCTCTCAATACTGACGACTTAGGAAGTGCTTCTCGCTGCGATTTTTTAAAAATTACACTGTAACAACATTCCCCTGTAACAACAAGCCACAACTTCCCCTATTTATTATTGAAAAACTAAGTTCCCATTTTTTTTTTGAGTGTATATAAAATATATGATATAAATATTATAATGTATTGCAAAACAAATGTAAATTTTATATGCAGAAGTTCTACTAATTTAATAGCCTAAGAGAGTAACAAGGCATCGAATATTCTTTAAAATATTCAATTTAATAAAAGAACAATACTAGATTTTAATATTATTTAAACCCTTTTAGCAATTTCAGCCTATTCTTAAAATTAGTTTAATTGAAAGATGGTAACAGTAACAGTGTGAGTTACTTTTAATCTCTAGAGATTTAAAAACTTTTCTTTACTCACTAGAGATTAAATGTACAAATTTTATTCACTGATTTTAGTAGAATAATATTCACATTCTACTGGGGGAAAAAAAAACCAAGCTTAATGCTTAAATATTGGGTGTAAAAATAATCTTAAGAATAAAGGATTAAATTATAATATAAATGTTGCCGAGAAGACTTCTATGATTTATTACCAACTTAGGACCGTACTTATTTGTTGATCTCTTTGCTATACTCTACTAGGACCACGTGTATATTATCAGACAAGTTTCACACTCAGGGATGAAAGTCACTTCTGGAGAGAAAGAACGACTGAAAGAGAAAACGCTACAGAACAAGCAAACCAAAGCAAAGTTGGAAAGAAACCATAGTTTGATTTTTTTTTGGGGGGGGGAGTGTATCTAAAGAAATTTACATGCCACTGGGAAAGACCAGGACTTTGGGAAGGTAGCTAATTATATTACACTAAACCCTTGGGGACTTTTTTTTTTATTCTGGCTTCCACCACAGGGTACATCCTCAGCCGGCGGGTTAGAATGGTGGGGGACATGAAAAGGGACCACAGGAAGGCTAAGAGCCTTGGATTATGCCAAGAGGTACAGGGAGCTGAAACTCAGTTTAGAATTACAAAATCCTCTTTCACACTCTCTCTTTCTCGCCCCACCGATTCATCTCATCACCAGCTCTTCCTTCACCGCCCTCCCAGCTACATACACAGAACGTTAGCCACCCCCACCAGGCCGTCACAATCCTCCTCCCACCACAGTGGCCAGGAGAACAAAACCGATTTCAATCAGGCCCAACTCATTTATCATCAGCGTGACTCAACGATGTTTTGTTTTTTAGGGGCAATTTTATACCCGCCCGCATATCACATCCCACGTGCTGGAATAGTATATACACTCGCTTTTCCTCTTTATCGTTCAACACATCTGCGGTTTATATCCCATTTATTCAACAAAATATAATTACACAAAACAATTTTTTATTTTAATTTATAATTTAAAAAATATGTATTAATTAAATAAAGGAAGTTTTTTTTTTAAATTCTTGAATAGAATTAATTAATTATGAAATGATATTGACTAAATTTGAATACATAATTTAATTATAAATAATATTTATACAAATATAAAATAAAATCTGAAGCTTCAGTCGATATTCAATTTAAACATTAAATTAATGAGACTGCCAGAGCAACTGTGATACAGTGAACATCGTGTCTTTCAAATCTCTGTGTTTATGTGGTTATAGACGGAACACGGAGTTCAAAATTTGCAGAAATTACGTTTGTAGTGATCTTAATACCAGGAAGAATTTGCAGGCGAATCTATCGAGCCGCTTTTGTGTAATTCATTAAAATTGTATACTGGAGGTACATGTTCAGGTATGTCTGTATGACGTATTGACTGGTGGGGCATTCAACATCACAAACTGATAAGCTACCGGTCAGCTGGCTGTTATAGCCAAATACGTCACACTACGTCAGAGAACTTTAATATTTAAAGGCTCGTCTTATAGTATAAAAACATAAACAATAATAAATTAGATTCTTTATTAGCTGCAAGTTCGAGGTCATTGTTGCTAGTTTTGAACTACTATTTTTATTTATTTATTTTTATTTTATTTATTTATTTTTATTTTATTTATTTATTTATTGATTTTTTTTTTGTGCGGTTATTGTACTCTGTTTCGTTATCTTTCCAATATAATCTTTACAAACTTTAAACAAGGTGCCGCTGAGTTCTAGTAAATAGTATTTACGAGTTTCGTAGATTAGCTAAGAGCGGTATTCTTGTGAACGGAAGAAATGTGTACGCAATATTATTGCTATAATAATTATTTGAAGAGTAACAACAGACTTACAAATACACAATGATTGTTAAATTATCTGAACTAGCCAAAATGTTTGAGAAATTTAAGAGAGGTTAAAAATGAAGTTAAGCTTTGTGTACGAAACGAAATTGGTAAACTAAATATGCAATCGATTTTTGAGGAGCAGGAGAAAAAATACAAATCAGTGATGAAGACAAATCAAGAATTAAAAGAAACTGTGACCAAAACAACAGAAAACTTTAGAAATATTAGGCAGAAAAAACAATTTAATTTTTTTTTTGGCATACCCGAGCCGGATGATGAGAACCTTGAAAGTTTGCAAACCACTATTCTGGATTTGAGCAATAACGTCATATCTGTACAAATGGTACAAATAAAATTTAAATGATATCAGACGGCTAGGTAAATTAAGTACGAGAATTAGACCTGTTTTGGTTTCGTTCGTATCATATATTTATAAAAGAGCTGTCCTTTTCAATTCCGCGAAACTTACAGAAACTAATGTTTATTTATCGGAAGACTACGATAATGAAACGCAGATACAGCGAAAAGAACTTATTAAAGCACACATTCAAATGAAGAAGCCTGATAGTGATAGCAAGATAAGAAGAAACGGGCTCATAGTAAATGGAAAATTTATACATATATCTGAATTATTAATGAAAAATGGAATAAAACAGAATATAGAAAAACTGAATGAGGTTAAACAGTGTGAAGATGAAGATATTGTGTTGGGAGACGATCCAGAACATAAGAGTAAGAGGAAAAGAACCAAAGATGGGGACCTCGAGAGCTGGCTTGGGTTCGCCCTCAGCCAACATACAAGACTTTTTTCGATCCCGTAGCAACTCTGCATCCTCAACAAAATCAGATAAAAAGACATGTTAATAGAACGGATGAAGGTTTGTTATCATATTTTGATATAATCGCCTATAATATTTCCGGATTAAAGAATAAACTGTATAATGCTGAATTTTATAGCTCAATGTATAAAGTGTTATTCGAAACATTTGTATCAGATGAAAACATATTTTTAAAGTTTAAAGATGCTTTTGTTTGTTATGACTTGAAGTTTATTCCAGCGGTTAGGGAATCTTATTTTAGTAGGGCAAGCGGAGGGGGTATCATTGGCATAAAGAAAGAACTAACATGCTATAATTTAATTAAATTTGTAAACTTATCTGAACATATTGTATTAGAAGTTAATAAGAGATGCAATTGCTATTATATTATCCCCATATACCTAAATTGTAATCATTGGTCTCGAGATTTTCAACACTGTATAATTTAATTGATATTAATCCTAGTCTAAAATTTATTTTAATAGGTGATTTTAATTCTAGTAACCTTCAAAATATTCCTACACAGTTAATAGCTGAATCGAAATCTCTAGAAAAGCGTAGTTAAGTTTAAAGAGTTTTACGAGTAAATATAAGTTGATGTATTCTTGTAAAATCAATAAATTCAAACAGTTATGGTTTGATTACGAATGTAGGAATGCGCGCAGCTGTCTGTTTAAACTTCTTAATCTTTATAGAAAAACCAGCTCTGTTACAATTAAAGCGTTGTATATACGTGCTAAAAATGATTATAAAAATAAATGTATTTTGAGGAAAAGGCAACATTTTGAAAACACAATTAAATTTAAAGATGTTTCGAATTCCAAAGATTTTTGCGGTCCAGTTAGATTTTTTAAATTTAGAGAATTTGGAATTGACAGCAGTATACCTGTAAGTGATTGGGTTTCGTTTTAAATCATTGCTGAACCCTCCGTTGACGGCCGCTAGATTGTATTATGCGGAACACTATATAGAAAATATGAAAATGGATGCGCCTTTTGAAATGTGTGAACTGTTGGCTGTTTGTAGTAAAGCTAAAAGTAATAAGGCGCCTGGGACTGATAGAGTCCCATATGAGACCTAAAAAATGCACCTGACATTTTCTTAGATAGCTTCAAGTTTTCAATGATATTTATGATAAAGGGCGGGTACCTGAAAGATTCAAAGACTTTATAATTTTCCCAATCTACAAAAAGGGGGATTCGCATAGTGTCTCCAATTAGAGATGGATTTTTTTTGGTAATAGTACAGCTGTTTGCAGGACTTCTATTAGCGAGGTTAACTAACTGGGTGAACGAACAAGAATTATTGGGCGAGTTTCAAGCTGGCTTTAGGCACTCATACTCAACTTTGATAATGTGTTCAATCTGATGCTCACGCTATGAGGCTCACACTATGCAAGAAGCGAAGAAAAATTTACGTTTTTTTCATAGATTTTTCGGCGGCGTTCGACAGAATCGATTGTTTCTCCTTATTTTATAAGCTTTCGCTGATTGGCTGTTCAAAAAAAATGTTAAATGCACTAAAAAATATTTACTTTGAAACCAAGCAAGTGTATGGTGGTGCCAGAATAGTCTATCGGAACTCTTCGATAGTTCTATTTGATTGAAGCAGGGCTGCCTATTAAGCCCACTCCTGTTCTCACTTTTCATCAATGATATTGATGAGTGTAAGGGGGGTGGCATTCAGGTGACGGGTAGATTGATTAAAGTCCTTGCCTACGCTGACGACTTGGTCATTCTTGCTACTGACCGTCCTGCTCTACAAAAAATGATTGACGCCTTACATGACTATTGCAGCAGATGGAATCTCCAGATTAATTTAAGCAAGTCGAAGATAGTAGTATTCAGAAACGGGGGAAAGCCAGCGAAAGAGGAAATTTGGCACTTTGGAAAAGACCGTATAAAAACAACTAATAGCTATAAATATCTTGGTGTGACCCTAACTTCTAATTTGTCCCTGGTCCATCATTTTATGGAAAAAGCTCAAAAATCGGAATTTACGATAAATACTTTCAACAAAATCTTGTATAACAAAAATATTGCCTTTTCTTGCAAGCTAAAAATATTCAATGCTGTATCTAGGTCCATAATCTGCTATAGTGCGTACATATGGATCTAGGATGTACCCTAATTTAGAGACTTTATTAAGATTCTTTGATAAAAAATGCTTTAACTTGCCAGTGAATACTCCAAATTTCGTTTTGTATTTAGAGACTGGTGTCTTTCCGATTTTTCTGTATACGACAAAATTGAATTTGACATACGCACGTAAATGTTTAGAGCTTCCACCACATAGATACCCAAATATTTTTATGAAAGAAATTATTAAAAAGAAATTGTTTTTTTTATAATGACTGGGAGAATCTTTGTTTAACACATAATATTGAGCTGGAAATAAGGAGGTTTCAATAAATGATATTTTAAATAAAATGAAAGTTAAATTATTAGAAACTTATAAAACTAATGCATTACATAGCGCACATCACAATCTGTATAAGTCCTTAAAGAGCTACAATTATAGCATCAATAATTTCAACCTTGACAGTTCATTGATTAGTTGGCTCAACAAAATAAGAGGAGAATTACTTTATTTAAATTATTATGATTTTAATAAAACAATAAAAATTTGTTCCTTGTGAAATTTAGGAGAAAATGAGGATGTCCCGCACTTTATTGCCAGATGCCCCATTTCGAAAGAATTTCCGGTGAAGTTCTTTGACAAAGATATTCTAAATTTCGAGGAATTACTAGAATACCTTGATGGCAAAGATTGGTTAAGTTTAATTAACTACTACAGCAAATCTACCTGGAATTATAGATATTTTTTTTGTTAAACAGTTTAATTTTTAGACTTATTCTTATCGAGTTATTTTAATCAGCTTTTTTTCTTTCTTTGTATAAGTGTGTTTAGTTTCAACTCTGATTTATTTATTTATTTATTTTTAAGGAGATACTCCATATTTTCACATTCTGCTTATTCTCATTTACAACATATTTTAATCATTCAGATATAAACATATGGCAACTCCTCAGACGGTCATGTGACCATGAATAAGTCTTCAAAATTGTACTTGAAAAAAATAATGTTTTTTTATTGTCCAACAAAAATGAATAAAAAAAAAAAAGAAGATTAATATTATTATATATATTATTATTTATTATTAAATTATTGAAATAAAAAAAAAAAAACCCTGCTGTGAAACACTCATACGACTTTCTCTCACAGCGATTTACAAATTTATAATTGACTAATTCTATTCTACCATATTATAATTCTTATTAGATGTTTAGCTGTATTCAAAAAACATGAAAGGGAAAATCTAAAATTTATAAAAACTACTTTTTGTTGAGGAAAGCGTAACCTTATTCCTCCCAAAAACCGCCCTTTTTATGAATATACTCGGAAAAACTAATTCAAACAAAAGTTATAGATATCTGTAACTATGTGTGATTAGTATATAAAGTTGGTGAAATTAGTTGGTGCCTTTACATAGAAAGCCCCAAAACACTGAAAAAAAAAAAAATGTTCATTATTGGAATTTCCGAAAAGCAATTCTTCTTTAAATTCGGAATTTTGGCATCACATTTCATGACAAAACATGCGAATTTCCTGAACGACTTTTATTTTCAGCGATTTTCTTCTTGTCTGTCACATTTCTTCCGGATGAATTAATTTCAGAATGATTCCGAAGAAGATGTGACATTAGATTTCTTCTGTAAGGAGTATACTACACCACCACTTGTGTAATGTTAAGATTCTACCATTTATAATAAAATGTTAATGAAAAATCAATATTTTGCCCGAATTCCAGGAGTTTAAAAAACGTTTGCCAAAAGTGCAAAATTTCTGAACTTTTTTTTTTTTAAATTATATTTTCGCAATATTCTCTACCGGAAACTTCTTTCAAGAAGATTCTAGAACATTTTCTTTGGTCATTTGAAGATCTATCACTTCTATTTAAAACGTTTTCTCCGAGAACGTTATTTTAAAGGCTTCTGAAGAAAGGAGGCGTCACGCTACCCTCCTCCTAAAGCGTCATCCATATAGCGTAGGTTCCCCCGTCTACTAAATATCCAAGGTAAATAAATATTCAGTAAAATTGCTAACTTTCAAGGACATTTAGGATTATTATTTACAATATTTGTGAGAGTATTGTAGTCTGAGTGTTTCACAACAGATTTTTTTCTCTATAATTCTTTACCATTTCTTTTTATTCTTCTTGTCTTCGTCTTAATCACTCGCCCATCTACCATTGTTGCAGTATAGAGCCCTACTGAGTCTTTTCCATTTCTCTCTATTTCCAACCAATACTTTTCTTTCGGATTGTAACAGCAAGAGAAGCTCACCATCCAAAGAGAGCAAAGAGAAGCTCAACCACTCTCTCGGACTGGAGTGGGAAAAGCTATATAAATATAGCGACGGACAGTCCATAAAAGCACGGTTGAAATCAGTTCAGGACATCCAATCGCTACGTGTCATTCTCATACCACTCTACCTTAAATATTTCTCGACTGTAAAGTCCAGGCAGTCTGTGTCTATTTATTAATATATCAGTTAATCAGTGTTAACCAAGTCTTATTCATATATCACCAACCAAACCTAAATTCTCTCCACCTAACACATCCATTATTAGTTCATACCATTCCTTTTATTCTGAAGGTCACTCTTCACAAGCCAACTCTGCCATATCTTCTTCCATCATCCAGCAAACGTGGCCGTACCATCCTAGTTGGGCATGGCTTGGTACATTGACTCTATCTTGAGACAAACTCTAAAGGTTACATTTCTAATTCTGACTTACCTAGGACTTTTCTCAGATACCTCATTTCCATTATCTGTATTTGTTTTTTTTTTTAATTTGAATGTGAGGGTCCAGGATTCACAAGAGAAAGTAGGGAGGAATACTCACTTAAAAATTGCCATTTTTGTTCTGTTAACTTCTTTTTAGGCTAGAAATCATTTACGCATTGCTCCGTAAAACCTTCCAGTTCCAGCATTTATTCTTTCTCTTACTTCCTCCTCGAAAGTTCCATCACTATTTAGGTGTAGTACCATATTTAAGCTTCATACGTAACTTGTTCTAGGTTTAAGCCATCAATTCTGCTTAATACGTTGGCTGGTATTTTTTTTCCCAATAACCATCGTCTTTTGGAGTAAACGTAGAAAAGATGAAGACTTCTTTAGTATTAAATGTATATCTGTGATGATATCTGGTGTCTAACTGAATAATTAAAATATTAAATTCATCAATTCATTAACATGATTTCGTCTACAAGGAGACTGCGTAAATGGTGCTTTTTCTTTTTGTTCCATCTACAAATTTACAATTATCCTCTATTGCCATATAATAAATATAATCATTATTATAAAAAGTAAATTAAGGAAACATTAAAAGATGCTTTATAAATAATTGATAACATGGTTTGGCGGCTGTTCTTGTAAATTTTATGGATTGAAAACGATATTTGAATTTGTCGGGAAAGGAAGTGATAGAAAATTGAATGTTATTTTCCATACTAAAACCAAAAACTGTTTTAGAAGTTAAATGGTGTGTAGCTGAACTGAAATATAGCGGCCGGGGTTGGCTGGATACGTAAAATGTGCACAGTTGTTAGTGGCAGTAGTATGTATGTATGTATGTATGTGCGTGTGTGGGCTCAGCAAGTTGGTTTTGTGATTCTATATACGAGACATGTATATCTCTCTTCAAACACAACTATTCAACCATTTCCACCATTGTCCCCAATATACAATTAATATGGAATACAATATATGTGTGTGTGTGTGTATGTGCCAGTAGAGTATGTGTGTACAACAACAAACTACGACGAATATATTTTGGTCCCATACGTTCGCTGCATATACAAAAACACACACATACACACAAACAAACATACAACTACTTCAACTCAGCACCTACATAACTCTGGGATAAATACTTAAAACAATACAAAATAAGCACGCTTAAACATACAAACCTTTCATATAAAGTACAAAAACACAAACTAACACGTTATACGTTTAAAATAAATAACCAAGGATAAAATCAAAACAAACTAATTCAATTATACGTAACTAATTCTAAATAAAATTAACAAATTAAAAAAAAAGAAAGAAAAAACAAAACGAGTTCCAAAGTTATTTAATTTTAAAAAATAAAAATTTATCTTCATTTTTTTAAAATTTACAATCATCCAAAAATTTTGAATTTTTATGATTAGCTATAATTTATTATAAACAATAGGAGATAATAATCGGTAATTAGTAACAATATTTATAAAAGCTGACCAGGTTACAATGTAATTATTGTCTGAAGAAGACATTTTAAATGTCGAAAGACACAACAAACTAAATTTGTGGTAATACAGAGAAGTTAGTTATAATTATTATACCTGTGGATTAAAAGGCAGAATATTTGCGTAATAAAATACGTTATTCGTTTGTTATCTTCGTACGCAAACAAATGCCCATGGATGTACTAAGATTGCCTCCTCTTAGGAGTTTCTGTCCCATTTATTCGGGCTCTTAATATCGAATTCAAAGTGGATTTGTTGTGAAACTGGAATTTTAATCTACACCCACATTGTTATTGGGGTTTCTAAGAGGATGCTAATGGGTCCAAAAAGGTTTTGGCAAAAAGGCAAATAGAAAAACCCTTAACAAATTCATAGTTTCAGAAACAGTTCGGGAGAAAATTTCGATTATATTTCCGCTTATATATTCGTTGACATAATATTTTTTGGTTATAGTAGGACCTGATCTGGTATAATGAGAAAAAAAATTGATGATACTAAGTAAGTAAAGCTCCAAAATTGTACACAAAAAAAAGAAAAAAACATACTACGTTACTTTATTTTATTTATATCTTTCTCAAGGTGCAAAAAAAACTTGGTAAATGTGATAATAAATAATAATCAGATTGAATC
Source organism: Triatoma infestans (assembly GCA_011037195.1). NCBI lineage: Eukaryota > Metazoa > Arthropoda > Insecta > Hemiptera > Reduviidae > Triatoma > Triatoma infestans. Next base: position 30,091 of record JAAEAF010008698.1, on the reverse strand, counting down.
AATCAAAAAACATAATATGATAAATCCTAACCAATAAAAACAAAATAAAATTACATAAATAAACTAATTTCATTATTTATTTATTTATTTATTTAACGAAATAAATTTTCAGTTTAAATCTAAATAGATTAGCATGTAGTGGAAAGTTTCACATTGAAATGCCTTAAAAGCACTAAGCTTAAAACAAGTGAATGAAGTTATAAAGTCATTTAAACTTTGTGACACTAAAACAATATGTTAATGATAAAACAAGACAACTAGAGAGAGAGAGAGAGAGAGACAGTGAGGGCGGAAGAAAGAGAGAGATAGATAGAAGAACTGAGAGTGTCGACTTGGTCTCGGAATCCAATCTCTTGCTAATACAATAGAATTTAGTTACATTTAATAGCAAAGATTTTAAACTCAATAAAATGTCTTTCTAGTTAACATAATAATGATATAGAAACTTATTTAACAAAAAAAAAAAAAACCCACATACATAATGTATATACCATACTATTTTGCATATATTCACATCGTATAATATTAGATTTATTACTTTTTTTTAATGTCTAATTAAAAATGAAAATATTATTTATTTTAATTGTAGATAATAGCTTAAAAGTTTTTCATCAACAATGAGCTACTAAAAAAAAAAATAAAATGAATCTGCAGAAATTGCATTGTATAAGTAATATAGGAAATAGAAAAAATGAAAATTGATGAGAAATCTAGATTAGAATTTTTTTTTCTAATTTTCCCTAGGTAGATGTATAAATTACGAAACTGTGCAATAATTAAAAAAAAAAAATGCAAAAAATCGAGTTATTTCTAATATAATATTTACTGCCTAGTATATAATTAATGCGAGTACAAAGAAAATACTCAGAATTTTCATTCTATTGTTGAAAAAGAAAGCAAAAAAAAATTAGTCAAAAATGCAAGACAGACAAAATGCAACATAATGACTGTGGTGTAAAACCGACAAAATTTTCTCCAAGGAAATTCATAATATCCAGTTAAAAAACTTTTCTTTTACCTGGAGTTTGATATGCATTTCGCGCAGTCCACAAAGTATTGAAAGAGTACTGTAAAAATGGAAATCTACGCATGAGCTAATGCAATCAAAATCTGATTTCTCGCAATAAGATAAAAAAAAAAAAAAAAAATCTGGTGTTTGAAACACTCACACAACTTTCTCTTACTCCAGTTCTCAAAATTATAATTGACAAATTTTATAGTTTGAGTACCAAATTTAATGAAATTCGTCGAAAACGGAAACACCTGTTCAGTAAAAGCACACTTCCGGTTTACTAATTTCCTTGAAACTCGGAATTTTGGCCATCTATTTATTTCTAATTAATTTTGTTTGGATGATAGAATTGTATAACCAACTATGATAGCATTTTAGAAAAAAACATAACAACACCCCCTCCGCTAAAAGGGCCCTTAAATGAATTTTCTCAGAGAAATGTTATAAATAAAAGTTGTAGACCTTTGTATGTTTAGTTTACATACGATGTTTCAAGATAATCGTCCAAGCCATTTTTGAGAAAATTGCGAAAAAGTGAAAAAATCGTTTAGTAAAGTGTTAAAGTAAAGTGGCACTTCCGGTTATCAGATTTTTTTTCAAGCCTGAAATTTCAACAACATATTCAATTCTAATTAACATTATTTAGTTGAATAGAATTGTAAAATAAACTGAAATAGCACTTTAGAGAACAACTAACCTCACCTCTCCCCAAAAGAGCTTAAATGTATTTTTCTGGAGTAATGTTTCAAATAAAAATTGTAGATCTTTATATATGTAGTTGATAGACTAAGTTTAAAAAAAAAAAAAAAAATCGTTGGAGCCATTTTCAAGAAACTTGCAAAAAAGTGAAAAAAAAAAACATTCAGTAAAGTGGTAGTTCCGGTTGAGGAATTTTGACAGATAACGTACTCTAACGGAATATCGAGTTTGCACTTACTGCGATTTTTCGATTTTGAGCTATGCTGTTCACATACATACATACACACACACACACACACACCATTGGCTAAGAACCATTTTTTTTGGACTGAGGGGACCTCAAAACAGATATTTCCGGTGAAAACTTGATATTGAAAATTTGACCCAATTAGAATACATCCTCTTACTAGGGGAGTAAGAGAAAGTAAAAAATGAATCGAACTAATTATTAATGCAATTAAACACAAATAAATTATAATAAAAAAAAAATTATAATATATCTGGTTTGATACACTTACACAACTTTCTCTTACTCCAGTTTTTAAAATTGTGATTGACAAATTTTACAGTCAATACACACGCATCTCCCAAAAGCCCCCTTATTATAAATGACTTTACCAAAAGAAATGTTTCAAATAAAAGTTGTAACTCTTTATAAGTGCAGTTTCCATTCCTAGTTTAAAGAAAATCGTTAGAAAACTTTGAAATGAAAATGCGACTTTGCAGAATTGGTTTTTGAGGATTTTGGGAATTATCTCCGTACTATAAAGATTCCCCATAATCTTCGATTGCTAACCACACAGATATAAACCTATCACTTTAATTAGTAATAATATTTTTCTAAACATTTATTTTTTATTGGTTACTATTCAAGTGTGTTCAATATTGTTCAATATTATTGGCATTTCTTCAGATTATCATTTAGTTAGTAGGTTGGCAATTGTGTTATTTATTTCGCCATCTGTATATTTATTTCAGGGAAAATGAGGAAAATTTGGAATTTAACAGAAATATGTCATTTTATATAATATAACTGTATTAAGATGAATATGAGAAAGCCTTTTGTGAATGCTTGGCATAAGATATTTTTTTTCCTGACTTTCAATGTATACTTCCGGGAGTTAACTCAATTTTGAGAAATTGACATAAGAGCAACACTTTCTTTTCTATTGTCAGGGGAAGTAAAATCTAGGTACTTCCTACCACAAATCGAAAATAGAAGCTGACAGCTCCATCTCACACATACTACATTAAACAAAACACCTGGAAGAGTAGTTGATGTGTACAACTATTTGGGTTTAATGCATCCACAGGCAAACAACTCTGCTCACCTCCATACAGACAAGACTCACTCACACTTAAACATTGAACATTTTATAGAAGACTACAACCCTACGAACAAAAATTGACATCCAAGGAAGCCATTACAGATATCTTACATTTTAGTGGGTGTGGCTTTATTATCACTCCTTTTATATACCTGACATTTATGGGAAACTAGCTGAAAGAACAAAAAATTTTAAAAGTTAAACTTTTATTTAAAAGTTAAACATTAATTTTATTTTATTAAACTTTTTTTTATTTATTTTTTTAATGATATTTACACCTGTTATAAAGCTTAACAATAGTAAATTTGTTAATAGTGGACAATTAATAGAAATAGGAGTGGATAAGTCACGAGGTAGTGAAACTCCGAGATATTCAGTTAAGTAGATCACGAGGAGCCACTGATGTTTTTAGTCTTCTTGTTGAATTTATAGGGCTAGTTAGGGATGCAAGTTCACGGACAAGAGGATTGACATGAGATGATAAACTGTTGTGAAATTTGTTACAACGGAATAGGATTTCTTGACGCACGTATGGTATATTTACGTTTGTATGGATTGTGTGATTGGAGACAAAGAAAGGAGCTGAAACGATTTTGCGGAGGATTTCGGATTGCGAGTGTTTGGATACGATTATAATTAGATCGTTTGGTTGAACTCCACAGATCGGCGCCGTAAGCCCAAATAGGTTTAACACTTACTAACAAACTTTGTAGATTAGAAGTTTGTTAGTAAGTGTTAGGTTAGATCGTTTGTTAAGTAATTGCATCAGCATTTTGTCACGTTGAAGTAGTGCCTGTCGTTTGAGTCTAGTATGTGGATTCCAGGTGAGGCTCGGTCCAAGTATAGTCCTAAGTAGCGAACTTTTGGTACTGGGGGATAAGGAGACATTGTTATAGTAAAGTTATATACAACTGGAGCAGTAGTGAGTCGTCTGAGAGTGAAGGAAATGGTTTGGCTCTTTCCAGCACCGATTTTGATTCCCCATTTGTTGAACAATTTTTGGAGTGAATTCAGGTGCGCCTGTAGATTGCGAGTTGCTATTACGGGATCTTTATGTGTAGCGAGAATGGCGGTATCATCAGCAAATGTGTAGAGAGTAGAGGTATGTGGCATAGTTGGCATATCAGCTGCATAAATGGAGTAAAGAACGGGTCCCCAAGTATACTTCCGGGTATATAGGAAGGAAATTGGACAAGGATGATCTATAGCTGACCCTGAAGTAGCGGTCAGTCATGTAGGATTTTAGTATTAAGTAATAAGCTTGTGGTAGGAAATCTCTCAGCTTCCACATCAAGCCCGGATGCCAGACATGATCGAATGGTTGCGCGGCAACCAAGAAGGCTGCCGCGCAATATTTCTTCTGCTCAAGAGAGGAAGAGATGATGTCTACAATACGATGGCACTGCTGAGTGGTAGAGTGTGTAGCTCTAAATCCGAATTGATGATCTTGAATGATGTTATGGGATTGAAGAATAGGATACAATAATCTTTCTAAGGATATCTTAATTTTTCTAAGAGTTTTTCCATCATAGGAAGAAGACTTATGGGTCGATAGATTGTATAGGTATTTCGGTATTAAACATTAATTTTATTTTGTTAAATATTAATTTAAATAAAGCTTTTTATTTAAAAGTTAAACTGATTGGTCTTTTTACTTTTTTTTGTCACGACAAACACTTATGAGAATAGATTGAATGTTGAAAAGTATGGCCTGTTAAAAGGAGCAATTCTAAGAGAACTGATGGAGTCGTTTTGATAAAATAACAAAAAAGTAGAAAATCTATTCAGTAAAGTGTGTTACTTCCGGTTGGCCAATTTTGGTCAAAACCTTAATGTCAGGTGCTTTGTTATAACTGAAAACGAAATATTAAGTTTGAACTTCTGCGATTTTTCGTTTTTGAATTATGGTGAACACTCACACATACACACACTGGCGAATTTATAAAACCCACTTTTTCGTGGTCGAGGATATCAAAACGTGCATTTTCAGTGAATACTCGATGTCGAAGATATAACAAGATTGCAATACTTCCTCTTACCATTGCTGAATTCAATAAACCCATGGAGAAAAAAATAAAATACACTTCGTTACTGCGTAACCATACTTTCCACTTCGTCGCTGCGTGCCCTGCCTTATCACCTTCACGTTTGATCAGTTTTGGGGAAAGATATTTGTTCCTGATCATTTTGTTACTTTACTGAATGGACCTGCCTGATTAGTCACAATAATCCAATTTCTAGAAAATGCGAAGACGTATCCTTAACTTACCTCTTTCTTAAATATTTTAATATTAAAATAGCAATGAGAATAGAGTACTTGATTTTTTTTTTTTTTTTTAGGAATAACATAGAAATTACATAGTAATAATATATGAAGTTATAACTAAGCTTTAAGAGAAGAAATGATTTTCTTCTTTTTTTTTTTTTTAGTTTATTTTTAAATTCATCAATTTGTGAAAATGTAGGTTATTTTAATGTTATTATTTTAGTTTTATAAAACGGCATTTGTTTTATTTATCTGTTCATTTAGATAGGTCATTTTTATTAGTTCAAACTCCGGCAGACGGTGATTCCATACCTATTTCAGTTATTTTGTTTACTAAAATATAAATGTGCAGATGATTTTTTTAAAATAAACTTATTCATTTATTAAAAAAAAAATACATGTTTCTCGACTAGAAAAGAAACCTTAATCACCCTGGCGGTGCCGACTTCAGGATGCATAGTTCAACACTGTTAACCTATTGCAATCAGTGAACATGAGAATCAGTAGTATAAGTAGCGAATCACAACGACCGGAACAATAACTTGCCCTCATTAGACTTTCACTTACTACGAAATGGCTTAATTTTCTTCAAACATACAATTCTTACTAATGTTTAAAAACTGTTGGGATTTTCATGAAGAAAATCACAAAAAACTGAAAAATACATATCAATAAAATCGCACTTCCGGTAATCAGATTTTCTTCAAACTCGGGATTTCAACAATATATTTAATTTCAATTAATATTATTTGGATGATAGAATAGCAATTTAGAGGGAACCATAACCCGACCCCAACTCCAAAAGTGACCTTTAAATGAATTTTTCCGGAGAAATGTTTCAAATAAAAGTTGTAGCTCTTTGTATGTGTAGTTGACAGAAAACAATTCAAAGAAAATCGTTGAAGCCATTTTCGAGAAAATCACAATAAAGTGAACAAAACTAATAAGTAAAGTGGTACTTCCGCCTCATGGATTTACCCCGAAATTAATGTCTGATGTGGTGGTAGTATCACACACACACACACCATTTTCTAAAAACCATTTATTTGGACCGAGGTGATCTCAAAAGGGGTATTTCCGGTTAAAAACTCAATTTCGAAAATCTGGCACGATCGCAATACTTCCTCTAACAGTAGTTAGAGAAGTAAAAATTACCCATAGAGTCAATATTTGTTCCGACAACGGTTAATTTCAGTTTTTAATTTAAATGAAGAAATAATATAAATTAATTACAGTACTTACGAATTGTGAAAATGCATCATTAAACCAAATGAAATGTGCCCAAAGTTCACATACCTGCAAAAATACAAAAAAATAAACACAAATGAACGAATAATAAATAATAATAGTAATAAAATGTATATACTTAATCATGAAATACAAATTAATTTTTAATGTATTCATTTTAAATTTATACAGAGGAAAGACAAAATAAAATTTAAATAAGACGGGAGTTAGGGAAGACTCCTACAATAGGGAAGTCCAGCAATGGTAGAATAGGCAACTGGAGAAACACTGGAAAGGCTCCTGGCTAAGAGATTTATCAAGGTATAAGATAAGGGGGAGAAGGGGCTTTAAGCATCTTCTCTCCCTGAGTAGGATACGATTCAGAATCGTTGTAGGTATATTGACTGGATTAAGGGTAGCCAATCATTTACACAAAATAGGCAAAGGCGCCTAGGTCTTGATGTTGTGGAGTAGTCAGGAAAACCGTGTACCGCTACCTATGTCAGGGTCCCCGTTTCACTAGTACGAGGTCCACATATCTGGGAAAGCAACACTCTTGAGAAAATGTTTGGGGAGTTGAAGATTAAAAATATCTTAAAATACTGTAGTCAGACCGGTAGATTGCTGGGGTGGCTTCTTAGGAGCCGATTATTTTAGAGGAGGAGATGAGAACCATATTAGCTTAGGCACCGCGCACTAGGGCATCCCAATATTAATAATAACACTTTATCTTACAGTAGTAAGAGAAGGTAAATAAGAATGTTACAAATGTAAACCATTGAACGTTTTCTATTTACATTCAATTAATGCGCATTGATTACAGTGAAAAGGTAAAACTAATTAATGATAAATTTTGTTTATCGATATAATTAACTGATTGACTGATTAAAATGATGCTGCTCACAAAAGCGGTCAGAAAATCACTGTTGTTGCCGTATTTCTCTCTCCAGAATCAATCAGCACATCAAATGCGCAAATCATTGGATCGGTACACGAAGTTCACATACTCATTTATTTAACTTAGTAAACGCGCCGAAAGAGAGATGCTTATATATTAATAAGTATTGGTTTAGGTTACACGAATATTGGTACGATAAACAATCCATCACCCTAACTCTTAACAACTTTAACAAAGCCTTCCTCCCATTCGAGCCAATTTATGGTAGGAAATCAGTCATATAAGAAGTACAAGAAGGCATAAGCCTCAACAAGACACTTACAAAAAACATCGTTTATCTTATACTTTTGTCATTTCACTGATATTCATCGTAGCTCCAAATATTATTCAATGTTTAACATTAATTATTTTATAGCTATATATCCTATATTTATAGGATAAATTAGAAAATCTTTTAAGTGCTAGTTTTGAAACCTAATAGCCAGTCTTGTATACTAACAGCTGTACTAACTTTGGATTGGAATGATTGTCTGGGTTTAGTTGATGTATAGTTGTTTTCAGTGTTATATCGCTGAGAGAATTTTAACTTAATAATACGACTTTTTTTGAGGAAACCAAAACTGGGCCCTTAATGGACCCCTCCACCAAACTCTACTGAGCTACTCGGACTTCTATTTATAATTAGCATATCATTATGAAATCTGCCAGCGTTTTTATGAAACAAAAAATTCGCAGACAACTATTCAGTAAAATTCCACTTCCGGTTTCTTCAAATTCCAAATTTTGACAACATATTTAATTGTAATTTTTTTTTTTTTAATTAAATTTTTTATTTTTAATCAACATCTATGGTCATTGGCGCCTGAAGTCTTCTCAGTACACTGCCGGCCTCCGGACAGTGTTCTCTGAGCTGAAAAAAAATTGTTCGAAGAAAAAATTTAAGGGGTAGCACTGGATTCGGAACCTATATATATATAATTAGTTACTATAAAATTAATAGAATAACCCTGACGAGAGAAAGAGTATTTTGTACAGTAAAATAATTCCAAGAGTCGCTTACTCAATACTATTAATCAATACTTCGACAGAAAGCGTTTCAAAAAGTCGTAATTATATTTACATTTAGTGCAACTACTAATCTTTATGGCAAAATGCAAAGAAGAATGAAAGAAAAAAACAATGAGAAGCATGAAATAAGAGCACAAGTAAGAACAAAAGAAAGGTTTTTAGCGAAATGAAGTCAACTAAGACTTATACCTACTGACTTCCTACAGCTTGCCACCTACACAAAAAACACACACATATACAAACTACACGTCATATACAATGGTGTCTTCGTTATCCAGCTCTTCCACTGCTACATCATCGTTATAGTATGTGTTAGTATGTCTTCTTTTTTCCTGTGCACACTGAAAGTCTAACCTCTGACCTTCTTTTGTGCTGGATCACATAGTTCCTTGCTTCCTTACATGGTTGGTACTATCTCTCCTCTCCACTCTCTCTTAAGGCTCTTTATGTTCCAGTTGTACGATCATAACCCTAAACAATATGCCACTAAAAGAAAATACTTCGGCCACCCCTCGACTATTCTTGCTAACGGTGCACCCAGGTTCTGACAATGTCTCTTCTTCTAATACCGAACTATTCTCTTATTACACATTCAAGTGAACCAAAATATTTATTCTTCAGCATAATATTTTCGATATATGTACGTACATGTCCTCCCAAGTTTCGAAAGCGAGTTATCATCGGAAACTGTTTTTTTTAACCAATTTTGTGTTTGCAAATGATTTTTGCCCCTCACAAAAAAAAAAAAAATCTGGTATGAAACACTCATACGACTTTCTCAGAATACCTACAGTGTATGACTGTACAACTGACGAATCTGTATTAACTGATTTTGCACTGTGCAAGTCTGTGTTATTTACACTGTTTTATTAAGACATCCTGATTGATGACCACAAAATGAAGCAGGATATCACGGAAAATATCTCTGATATTATTTCGTTATTGGATGGTGATTGGTTCCACTATATCATAGCTATTGAATTTGATTTGAATAATGATTGGTTTCATTATACAACCTTGGAATTTGGATTAAATACTTAAGCTATTTACACAAACCGTAGAAAAAGAAGAACCTAGAAAATGACGCTGTTGAGGGTAGCTTCACGTCCCAACACCCCAGAAGTATTACAAGTTTGAAGAGCCTGAATTGATTCAACATTTTTCGGGTACAAGCTCTATCAAAATAACCGCGGAAATCTAAAGTCGATTTGATTAACAAAGCCGCACTTTCGGCGACCACTTTTTATAATTTCACAAAAGTGTACCAATTTTCTCTAGAATTGTTCTTTATTGTTAGTATGTCAATTACTGCACCATAAATATTCAAAACGATCTACCATTAAAACTGAAAGTAATTCAATTTAGACTAATTATTGAGACTTAGGATGATTCTTTAATTTAAACTACAAGTTACAAAGTTACAAGCTTTATCATTCTGTTAAGGAAAAAGATACACAATGCAAAACTTAATTAGTAATAAATTACTAATTGTTAAATAATTTTCCTTTTATTTTATTAAATTAACCATAACAAAAACAGAGAATAAAGGCATTGTGATCATCCATTTGAAGGAACAAAACAAAAGCATTGAAACTCATCAACGAGAAAGGAGATAGCAACTATATATTCTCTTAAAAGCTACAATAATTAGAAGTTCTGAGAATCAAGTTCTCAAGTAGCATAAGACATAAATTGAAACTATTATCCAAACTAAAGTACAGTTGAACTATGGGAATAACTCTACCATTAACAGTTACCAACATAATTTGCACTATGACAACTGTTCTATAATGATTTCGCTTAATGTGATCTTATTAGTGGATAGAGATATCACAATTTTTTTTTTTGTAGGCCAACAATTGTTTGATTTAAATTGTGACGAAAAGTCGGTCAGAATTTCCAAATATTGAAGAATAAAACTGACTTATAATCTGGTAAAAAAAAACTTTGAGTAAAAGTTCTGGTCCCATTTAGATCGATTTGAACTTGAAAACCTTGACCGGTGAAAAGACAAACTTTGGCCAATTCTAGATATAAATGGTGAACTAAAATTGAATTGTTGAATATGTGAATGGGTCCGCAATGCTGGATATTATCTGATATTTTATCCGTCGTAGCATGCATATTCATTTGGTTCCTGATCGGTTTCGGATTTTCATCCATCGTCAGAGCTAATTTACCAAGTTCATGTATAGTGTTCACTATAATATAATGATTCTGTTACACTCACACTTGTTGGTTTGTTTTAAGATCGGCGAAAATCGACATATATAGACAATATTGCGATCAGAGGTCACCTTCCCGTCGTAAGAATGGGTTCTTAAACCGGGCAGATGAGAAAAAAAGTGTGTAGGTGAAAAGAAAGATTAACTGGGCGTTATCAGGGCGCCGAATGGCTGTAGGACCAGACCAACTCGAGAAGGATCAACCAACAAGTGTGAGTGTAACAGAAACAATACGTTGAAGTGAACTCTTTACACGTACTTGGTGAATTTGCTCTTATGATGGATGAAAGTGCGAAACCGGTGAGGAACCAAATGAATATGCATGCTACGACGGATAAAATATCAGATGAAATTGTATTCTTTGAATATGCGCTTGAGTCCAGAATGTTGAATTAGCATTGGATTTTTACTTTCTCTTACTCCTAGTAAGAGGAAGTATTGTAATCGTGACAAATTTTCGATACCGAGTTTTCACCGGAAATATCCGTTTTGAGGTCCCCTGAGTCCAAAAAAGTGGTTTTTAGCAAATGGTCTGTGTGTGTGTGTGTGTGTGTGTATGTGAACAGCATAGCTCAAAAACGAAAAACCGTAGAAAGTTGAAACTTGATATTCCGTTTAGGTATCACCATGGGATCTGACACTACGTTATCTGTCAAAATTCCTCAACCGGAAGTACCACTTTACTAGTTGGATTTTTTACTTTTTTGCGATTTTCTCAAAAATGGCTCCGACGATTTTCTTTAAACTTCAAACATCAACCACACATACAAAGAACTACAACTTTTATTTGAATCATTTCTCCGGGAAAATGCATTGAAGGGCACTTTTAGGGGAGGGGTGGGGTTAGGTTTCCATCTAAAGTGCTATTTCAGTTTATTAGTTTATTAGACAATTCTGTCATCTAAATAATGTTAATTAGAATTAAATATGTTATTGAAATTCCGAGTTTCAAAAAAATCGGATAACCGGAAGTGCGTTTACTTTATCACTTTACTAAATGTTTTATTCACTTTTCGCAATTTTCTGAAAAATGGCTCCGACGATTTTTTTGAAACTTCGTATATAAACTAAACATGCAAAGACTACAACTTTTATCTAAATCATTTCTCTGGGAAAGTTCTTTTAAGGACACTTTTAGGGGAGGGGTGGGGTTAGATTTTCAGCAAAGTGCTATCCTAGATAATTATACAATTCTATCATCCAAACATAATTAGTTAGAAATAAATGGGTTGCCAAAATTCCGAGTTTCAAGAAAATTAGTAAACCGGAAGTGCGCTTTTACTGAGCAGTTTTTTCAGTTTTCGACGAATTTCATTAAATTTAGTACACAAACTATAAAAGCTGTCAATTATAATTTGGAGAACTGGAGTAAGAGAAAGTTGTGTGAGTGTTTCACACCAGATTTTTTTTTTCTGTCATAACATGCTTCCTTATGTTAGTTCTGGCCGGTAATCTGTGACAGAAATTTTAAGTTGGTTAACTATCTATAAGAATTTGATGAATCATAATTCTGACGATGGTTGAGAATCCCGAAACCAGTCAGAACTGGTAAATAAAATATGCTACACAGATAAAAAAATCCCAGATGAATTTTTATTGCTTTAAACATTAAAAAAACTAATTTCAAATTATTTCTGATTAGAGAAAAATTAAAAGATACAAAATATTACAATATAAATCTTCTTCTGTTGGACTTTAAAGTCCATTTAGGATAAGAGCCATAGCCAGGCACAGTTTCTAAATGTGCCTATCGATGATAGATGTCGATTTTCGTCGATCTTAAAACATTTTTATTTCTTAAAACAAGCAGGCAATTGTCCACAGACATCTAATTCCAGCTGCTAATCTTCCTTCAATATCCTCGCTAATCATAATCGCCGAGTTAAACTTGGAGCAGTGATTGCAATAGATAGAATTAGAAAAAAAAGACAAGACTTTTTTTTTGGACGAAAAGAAAAATTAAAATTAAAATAGAATTATGAAGAAAATTGTAAAAGAACTGACTGTGAAAATGAAAATGGGTAATCGCATGTAGAAACAAAACACGATGCTGACATTATTAAAAACAAGTTTTTCAACAAACAACTTTTTAAGTTACACTTAAGTTGCTTATTAAGTTGTGAAAGAATGGAAGAATAATGGGGAAAGACGAAGATAAAAGAGGGAAGGGGAGGATGGACAGACAGAGAGAGAGAGAGAGAGAGAGAAACTAAGCTGACGTCATCAAATGAGAATCAAAACAAACCATCTCTTTCTTTCTACAGCTTGTGTGTGTACGTTTGTCTATGAACCAAAAATCCAAAACTTCGCTCCTTTTCCCATACACAACATATGGTTAACTCTAATTAAAAACTATTATAATGTAATCGAAATTGGTTTTTACTTTTTTCTACAACAGCATCAAAACAAACCTCCAACGCAGAAACCTCAAAACATTCCACCAAACACGAATACTGAACCTACAATTTAACACTCCCGGTCACCTTCATCAGACCTATTCCGAACAGAATCAATGACAACATCAAAAACTTTATCCCCAACCTTCGAACAGGTTCCCCCCCCCCCCCCACCAACAAACTAAATAAATTCTTCCCAAAAATTAAAGATCCGATTGATCAAAACATTTACGTACGGTATTCAAACTTCATAACAAAGGCAAAATTTTGCAGTTTGTGCCATTAGGGTAGGGCCAATAACAGACGATAGGTTAACAGGTGAAAAATTTTGTTCAATGTATTGGTATAACCAAACTTGAGCGCCAGATAGCTATGAAGCTACAGCGGGAAATCTGTTACGAAAAAAGGAAAATTCCACCTTTTAGCAAGCTCAGAGTGATACGGGATGGAGGGGAGATTCACATAGATTATTAATTGTAGAACTGCGCCCATATAAAAATCATTAAAATTCATTAGTGCAAATATCTTATATAAATGAGAGGCAGGGAGATATAAAGACAAAAAGAACGATTATTTGCAACAACATTTATTATAATCTAAATGAAACTTAACAAAAATATTAGCCAGCATATAAGTAAATAAAATGTACCTTTGTACGAATTGAGGAAATCTTTGACGTTAAAACAGGAAAATTCGTTCGCCACTAATTCGTAATTCTGACGGAAAAGAGAGAGCAGTACCTCCTCACTGTAACGAATACGTTACTTAAACGATCTTTTAAATATACTTTTCATAGTCCGGTGGCTTAAAGTTCAGACATAATTTGCTGCATTTAAATAAATATTCTCTAACAAAAAAAGTAGTGCCATGCACACTATTTATTGAAAAAACTGACAGTTATGACAATCAAGAAGTGTGAGTCTACAGAAACATTTAGTTGAAGTGAACTCTCTACACAAACTTGGTGAATTTGCTCTGACGATGGATGAATATCCGAAACCGGTCAGGAATAAATCTAATATGCATGCTACGACGGATAAAATAATGGATATTTTAAATATAATTAATTTTTTTTTAATTTCTGGTTACAGTATTGAAAAAAAAACGATCATTTCTTTTTTCTTAAGAAACCTAAAAGAAACAGAAAATTAACTTGGATGACAAAAATTTTAAGGACAATTCTTCATTAAATATTTAAAAGAAAAATATAAATCCTATTTATAAAAATGAAAAAAGAAAAAAAGACACGACCACCATTCTGTGCGCATAACCTTTTTGCCTTAATGAAGATTGTCAATTTAGTTGGCCTTGGAAGGAGGAGAAGACATCCCTAATCTAATGCTGAGTACAGTTGAGTACCCAAAGTTTTATGTCGCTTATTTTCTCCAACAGTTTCACTTTATCCACCATATCTTCGTTTAATAATTCAGGGAACACTTGCGCAACAAGCCGGAGGAGTTATTTGCGGTCTTTGCTCATTCTCACGTTAAAGCTTTATTACACCACACAACTTATATTTATCTAGTAATTATTATTAAAAACTTTGTTTTAATTTTTTTTTTTTAAATAATAAATTAGCAAATGTGATATATAATAGCTGAGTAATTTTATGGAAAATTTCAATTATAAAAGGGAATTATTTGATTGATAATATTTCTGTATTTCTACAAAAAAAAAAAAAAAATGCTCAACCAATATGAACTACTAAAACTTTGTTCTGTAAAATTTAAATGAAAAATATCTTTTCATTTCTCATGACTATGAGACTTAGCGGTTCTTTTAGAACAATAACAAGTTTAAGGAAGATGAGTTTTAATATTGTTTTAAATATTTGAAATAATTGTCAAAATCTAGAAATCTAGATATATGATTCGATCATATAAATTTTTATACCCATTGAATAATTCTCAGAATCTTGTCGATTTATTTACCTGATGGTTCTGGGTTTTTTCCCTCTCAAAATTATGTGAAATAATCTTTCATAACCCCCCCCCCCCTTTTTGAAAAAGTTATCCAAACTCTATTACATTTTAAGGATTTTTCACTCAGTTTTTCTAATGAGACTTTTTTTTTTGACTTTTTATTGATAAAATAAATCAATTGTAAAAAATGTCGTGTCTTTTTCAATTATTGATTTTTTTTTGTAAGCTAATAATGTGTTATTTTTTTAATTATTTGTTTTATAAAACAACCACCTCACTTCTTTAAACAACACTACTTTCATTTTATGTCTACATCTAAGCTAAATAATTTAAAGATCGCCTCAACAAAAAGAATATGATTTAAATGTAATTTTTTTTTTTTTTTTTTTTAACCACTGTTGACATGAATTAAATTTTAATACTAGTTTGAAATGACTAGTATTCTGTTCAGTGATTGAATTAAATGAAATTTGTAATGATAAGAAGGAGCTGTAATTACTAAATCCATCGCATGTGAAATGTTATCGGTGTGATGTTGTGTTGTATTTTTGTAGTGTGTAGCACGAGCAGTTTAGTAAAAGGGGTTTGTAAAGTAATATATATGTTTAAGAGAGAAGTATTAGAAATAATCAAGAAATCACCACTGCTAACAATAAATATATTCTTTCAAAATAATAACTACAAGTTATTTACAAGATATTATAAACTTATTAATGTGCACTGATGCTAAGAGAGCGAAAAACAAGTGTTCTGTTTCGGTGTCTACAACAAACTATTGAAGGAATCTTTTCTAATTGTTATTTCAAATCTTTCCCTAAGAGAAAAAGGGGTACACAATGCTATCAAGTTCATGAACTCTAAAAGTCAACAGTGGTCTTCTACCTGAAATGTCCTTTAGCAAGGGAATGTCACATATTTTCATCATTTTGATTTTTTTTTTTCAAATTAAATATATTTTTATATATTTCTTGCATCTGTACTGGAAGGACGACATCGAAAAATAATAGTTTTTAAAAATAATTTAGAATATTTGTAAATCAAAATTAATAAAAAGATTGACATTCCCTTGCAAAAGGACAAGACCAGGTATACAAGTCCAGTTACTGGTACGGTACAAGAACAATTATGGCATTGTACTACCCCCTTCTCCTAACAGGGGAGGAACTGAAGAACAAAGAGAAACATTCCTTCCAACAACAGACTGGTGCTACAAACAAATCAAGGTGGAAACAACGAAACACTACTTCAGGAATTGCTCAGTGCCAATGATAGATATTTGCCCTTATTCTAGATAAACGTTATTTTATTAAGATACAGTGTGATATTGTAATATACTTAAACTTGCTTAAAGAATAATATATGTATTTATAAAACAGTTTTGCTTTCTTAATTATTCTTAATACTTCCATCTCTTAACCGTATATACATACAAGCCCTTTTCACTAAAACGCTCACGCCACAAGTTACCTATAAACATCACATCACACCATAACATTACACATCCATCCCAACTGATTATTAAAAAAACATGTTGATGTCTTCACTTTACAGACAGACAATAATACAGAATTATTAAATTATTAAAACATCTAATTACAACACATTTAAAACACAATATTCGATGAAACATTGGCAATAATAATAATAATAATAAAGAGATGGTTCAATAATAAAGATATTCTAAAGATTGTCAAGAAAAAATTCAATAATAAAAATAATTAAAATAATGAAGAAAAGTACAAAAAAAGATTTATATAAAATAAATTTACATAACATGAATGATAAAAAAAAAAAAAAAAATCACATATATATATGTGTGTATGTGTGTGTCATACATAAGCATAAAGAACTTATTTATATTCCTAGCGAGTGAATGGAGGCACAGTGGAAAGATTTGTGAAAAAAGAAGAAGATACAAAAGTAACATAAAAGAAAAACTACAAGAAATGAGAGAACATCTACAAATGTGGAGCAGAAAGTGACATATAGAATTAAACTTATATATATATATATATATATATGTATATATATATAATAGTTTGTGCTTGATTATTATCGTATATTCTAACATTTGAGTGATGAATTATCCTCTTTTTACTTTTTTTTTTAATGAAAAAGAATAATGAGTTTCTTATATATATATATAGATATATATAGATAAAGATGTTATTCTTTAATTGAATAAACCCTCATTTTTCTAGCTAATAGTATAACTGCGCATGATCTATTGGTTTAATGTTTATTGCACTTTTAATTTCCTATCGCCATTCCAGTTATTTCTAAAAAAGCCATTGATAAAGATCCCCGAGCATTGTATACCGACTACACTAATTAACATCAATTTATTTATTAAAAGACTTAATTTTATAATAATTACTTTTCAAAACATGCGCTTTTTAATTACACACTAATATTTAATAATTTTAATTGTAATTTGTATACACATTCCTTTTTAATTTCTCTTTATTCCTAGTTAAAGAGGATCTATTGCGACCGTGTCAAATTTTCAAAATTGAGTTTTTATACTTGAAATATTTCTATTGAGGTTCCCTGAGTTTGAAAGAAAAATGTTTTGAGCGAATTGGTCTGTAATAATAATAAATATATCAAAAATGAAAAATTGCCCAGAAAGCTATAAAACTCTGAATTTCATTTAGATACTATCAGCCATCTGACACGATGGTTTATGGGTAAAATAAAATCTATCAACAAAAACGGCGATTTTGCTATTATTATTATTATTATTATTATTATTATTATTATTATTATTATTATTATTATTATTACCTACCACGGATGGGCTATACCCCGGCACTGCAGCCAACAGAGGCTTATTGTGCCACCCCCGGTATTCTCTAGTAGATGTAGCACGAGCGGTTTAGTAAAAGGGGTTTGTAAAGTAATATATGTTTAAGAGAGAAGTATTAGAAATAATCGAGAAATCACCACTGCTAACAATAAATATATTCTATTGAAATAATAACTACAAGTTATTTACAAGATATTATAAACTTATCTAACTTTTTAAAGAGTTTGAGGGCTTTCACCACCAGATCATTTTGGGCTACTATGTCCTCGGTCGCAACGTACCAAAGGTCTCTACCTCAATCGAGTGCTACGCAATCAAATAACAGGTGGTTGGGCCGTTTCCTCCTACATAATCTGCACAAGGGTTCCGCGCTTATGAGCCCTACCTTGTGCAGATGTTTCCGGAACCTTCCGTAAATAGTCCCATCACCAGAGAGATCTGGCTCCTACTCGAACTAAGTTCATTTACACAATCCTGGCATCATCCATTTACTCCGGCCTACAAACAATCAACTAGCGCGGTGCACGACAGGAACCTAAAGTTTGATGTCAACATTCTTGACGCGCGTAAATAGCCTTACTGTGATGATGCGAGGGCCATCCGAAACTGAACAGAAGCAACGAAACTAAACCATACGCTATGAAGAATACGTATATTGTAATCACATTCAAAAGTATCAGCATGTTCTACCACTAGCACTATTATTTTTGTGAAGTGGTCAAATATACTTTTGGTAAAAATTCTAAGTTTTCAAGACTTAGTTTTTTTTTACTTTTACTGGCGTTTCTCTGTGTTGGGTTTCAATAAAACGACTCCATTCCTTCAAAATTCCCTATCCAGCCAATATCAATCTTTCAGTCACCTTCCAGCCATCATCTCTAAATGTCCTCTTGCATCTTCTTGATGGTCCTGTTTTTGGAGAACTCAACTTTCTCACCTTTTCAGGCCACCTTTTTTCGGCATTCTTCTAAGATGACTATACCATGCTAAAATTTCCTTCTTTTAATCCTTTTTTCCAAAGTTTTTTTAATGTCCATCTCCTTCCTTACATCTGCATTCCTCATTTTATCCATTCTGGTCTTTCGGAAGCATCACCTCCAGTGCTTCATTCACTACTCTCTTCAAGTTCGTACAGACCCTTTGAGAAAAGGACTATGTTTCAGGCCCACATGCCACTATTCCCTGAATGACAGAATAAAATTCTAAAATTCTACTCTTCCATGGAACTGAAGGAAACATCTTCACGGCTCTGTGGGCTTGCTCACTCCTTTTTTGCACCTCTTCTTCCACGCCCACCGCTTTCTCCAAAACTAAACCTAAAATATTTGAAGGATTTCACTCTTTTACACTACTTTCATTCCCATATATTCAGTTTTGTTATAATTATCCCCATTCCTCAGTCTGCGACATGTTATCCTAGTTTTTTAAAAAAAATTTCAATTATAAAACTGTTTTTATTTCATTAAGAAGATGTCATGTGACAAGTTAAAACACCAGTTTTTCTTCCGCAAGTTTCAAAGCCGCAAGCAACATTTTTTTAAAATGTTAGAAAATGGCCGGAAAATAAAATGTAATGATAATAGGATTTATAACAATGGGTTTCAGAAAAGCTGGATCATTAAATTCTTGAAACTAGTGGTTCTTTTTTTCTCTCTCTCTCTAGAAGAAGAGAGCGATACATTGTATGTAAAGAGGTGGTATCATTATGCGAACAGGAAAACGGAAGCAATGAAAAAAGACGCAAAGTATCTCGCCCCGCCCCACCACTACATAGTGAGAGAAAGAGAGATCCATAGTAGTTGAAGTAAAATTAGATACATCAAGTATACACTGTGAGGTTGGCTGGTGATAAGGGGTTGTTTCTGTGAGCATGGCCCAGCCTTAGTGACTGTAGTAACTCATCGACAGACTTAGCAATGGGTTTTTGGTGTAGTGAAAGGAGAAGCCAGCCGGGGTGGGTGAAGAGGAATAGTCTTCTCAAAAACCTATATACAACGTACAAAGAAATACAACGCATAGACATACACAGTGAACAAGCACGATGTATATACATGTACACATATATATATATATATACATGGTTATAGGTTATAAATGAACATGTTTCATTGAAGGCAAGCACGGCTTTTCTCCGACCACATTTATCAACAACCCAACAACCTACACGGCTGTTCCGTCATCTAAAAATCCTTTCTTCTTCCACCACATCTATCCTACAGGCAACTGCCTTAGAGTGTAACACACATTTTATCCATACACTAACCATTTGGCTTTCCTTTGCATTATTACCATAGTGTGGTTTCAATTTTTCTTCATCCAAAAACGATTTCTTACATTATTATTATTATTATTATTTATTTATTTATTTTTTTTGAAAGCAACAATCATTATTTCTCTCCATCGCTAACAACACGCAGCATCCATGAATCAAATAAAAAAAATCAAATATAATTTATTTTTAAAACATAAAAACAATATCAGATATTTCCGGTGGCGGAGAATCTTAAAAAACCAAAACAAAAAATCTGGTATGGAAGATTCACACCATTTTTTTTCTCTTAGGTTCTGCACTTCACACAGTTCTGATTTATTATTTATTAATACGGGTATAAAATTAACTAGTGACAAAGTTTTACATATAACTGCGCACACACGTGTACATATGCGCACGCGATATATAATATAAAAGTCGTATTTCCGTTAAATCCTATATACTTCAAACACGGAATTCTTGCTACAGATTTCATTGTAGATAATACATACTGAACACTGGCACTTTAGTGGAAAGCCTACGTCACCCATCCCTCCAAAACATTCCTTAAATAAATCTTCCTGGAAAAATGATTCATAATAAAAAACTTTTTTCTAGGACAAATAGAAATAGTACAACGAAAAGACTGATCAGTATCAAGTATTCTGGAACATACGACATGTGGTACATCTCTGGAGGCTAGGATATTCTAACTGCAAAATCCCCTTTCTTATATCGCACTCGCTAGTCATTCATAGATAGTTGCATAGTTCTATTGTATATATTAACATAATAAAGCACCATTTCAGTACAATGCATGGTGCTATCATCTGCAGTAATAATGAAGTATTGTTACCACTTCAAATGAAGCACTGCTAAAACGTCAAATTTGAAGAACATCGATTAACCAGAAACGCAAGTTTATTTTAGCTTTTTTTTTGTTGGAATTTCTGGTAAATAATACATAATTTCTAAAATTTCACACAATCGCTATACCAGCAAGAGAAAGTGCAAATATATACAATAGAACTATGCAACCATCTATGAATGACTAGCGAGTGCGATATAAGAAAGAGGGATTTTGCAGTTAGAATATCCTAGCCTCCAGAGATGTACCACATGTCCTATGTTCCAGAATACTTGACACACACTGATCAGTCTGTTTTCTGTACTATTTCTATTTGTCCTAGATATATATAAAAAAAGAGATACTGCAGTAGCGGAACTTCTCTAAATTGATTGTTATAAAAGATATAAAGAAAAACGGAGAGAGAGAAAAACCACTTGAGCATTTTCCGCATACTAACTGCAACATCTTCTCCTTATCCAGGTCAACCTTATATAACAAATGGAAAATATCTTTGCAATATTTTCCATCTTTAGTGGTTCATCAAAAAAAAAAAAAAGCTAACATATTCCATATTAAAAAAAGAAAAAGAAAATCCCTAAATGCTTTAAACCAACCAAGAGAATAAATTCTTCCGGCTTTCTGACATCATCCTATTTTTTTTTTTTTTCATAATTAGCTGATTTTTCACAGACAATTGGCGGGCCAATTCTCTCAGCTCTGATTCAAACCATTTTCTTCGAAGCTGGAACTTTTACTACATAATTAACCCCCCCACCACAATACTTTTTATAGGTAAGAGGAATCATATAAAGCATCATTTCAGGTCAAACAATTTCCTTCCAACTCAGATTTTGGCAATATATATAATCCTCATTAATATTATGTAGATGACGAGAGCGTATAATATGGATTAATTTATTTATTCACCTGTACATATTATATACACAAAAGGTACGTCAAGGTTGTCTATTCTATGAAGACAATAAACAAAACTAAACATATAAAGATTAACAAATTAAACAAGAGAAGACAATATGAGAAACTTGACTATTCAACTATTTAATAAAATAACATTACTGAAGCATACATTATAATGAAATATACACTGAGTCAGTTCTTCTTGGAAATGTTCAACACTCCACTTGTTCACTGTGAATTCATTCAAATTATAAATACAGTTTCTTATCAAGAACGTATTCATTACTTTTCATTAAATTTGTTTAACTCCAGTTGGCGTATTCTTTCCGGAAATGCTATTATAAATATTATCTTCGACTTAGTGCCGGAAGTTTGTTTGGATCTCTCCAGTCTCAGGAATTTGGAAAAGTGGGACCCCTTAGACGTAGATTAACTTCAATTTCGCCCCCAAAAAAAAATCACCAAAAAATGAATTTGCATGAAAAAAATGTTTCAAATATATGATGAAAAACTCTTTAAGAAAATTGGTCGGGAAACGTTTTCGAGAAAATCGTAAACAAAACAAAAACACTAATATGTCAACACTTCCAGTTCACCGATTTGACCAAAAACCTTATTGTCCGGTTTACTGATAAGAATTTAAAATACGAAATTAAGTCAAGTTTAAACTCATTGCGATTTTCTATTTCTGAGTTATGCTGACCCAAACCACACAAACACCAAATACATAAAACAAATACAGAACATATAAAAAAATTACTTTTTCTTGATTCTGTATACCTCATAATGAGTATTTCCGGGGAAAACACTTGATATACAAAATTGTACACGATCGCAATACTTCCTGCTTTTTACAAGCAATTAGAGTATGCAAAAATAACAATAAAAATTAGTATAATTAATAGCAAAAAATAAATACCAAATCATATATAATGCAATAGATAATTAGTTAATAAGGTAGAACATTTATAGGCATTTTAAAATAGTTAATATTTTAACAAACACATATGTATAAATGTTTGTATGTGTTTATGTTGTAGGGAGACTTGATGGACGACGTTAAGAGGTGGAAGAAAAGCTGACTGATGATGATGTTATTGATGTTTGTATATATGTACGTATCTTAATGAAACACAACACAGCTACACGCACATCCATCAAACTAATTTCAACAATCAAAATAACCCCCCTCTCCGCGCGCGCGCACACACACACTAGCCCATATAGACTTATATACATAAAATATACAAATATATACAATCACAATCAAAGGGAAACAAATTACAAGTCAGGTTTTAGTACGTACACAAGTAAATAGGGGGGAAAAAGGAGAGGTAACAAGGATTCTAAATAAATAGACGCACACACGCATATATATATATACGAAGTTCTGAAAAGTGTGTTAACTATTTAACAGAATGGGACTTTTGAATTAAAACCTATTGTGCAATTAATTAATGCATATGTCTACCAAAAATAACGAAGCTATATATCAAAATGTTTGGACAAAACACATGAAAATAAGTATTTTGCTTTACTAAGAACTGAACGTGCTCTTTACATTATCAGAGGTAAAGGTCACAGTGCACTATTATCCTAAAGAAAAAATAGTTACTTATGTAGAAATTTATTAGTAACTGGATTAGATGTTAAAGTCGTAGACCAAAGGTTTGAAATTTTTTTTAAAAACTACTCAGAAGTTAATTACTTTTTTCATTTATCCAAAGATTTCGGCTGGCGATCCCAACCGTCATCAGTAGATCTATTTCTATAGACAAGAAATTATTTCTTGATATTTTTTACATCGTTATTTTTACAATTAATTGATTAATTTCAAAATATCTCAAACCTTTAGTTTATAAAAAAAAAAAACAAAGAAAAAAAAAATTAACGCATCTAGCTAATGCCGACAAAAAATGATTAGCGAACGGCTGCAAAAAAGGTTTTCGCTTATGATATCCAGAGAGATTCAATAAAGATGAAAACGAAATAAACTTGGAATATCGGTGAAATGGCTATTGATGTGAAGAGGCACTTTTAGGAAAAGAAATTTAATTACAGCCCAGAGCTAGAATTTATATGAAAAGTTCTAAGGTACATTAGCCATATATTTCTCAAATTGGGTGGGTAGGGGGAGATCAACATCTGTGTCACTAAGAAACCTTCACAGTGCACTGCCGGCCACCATCTTACAGTGTTCTCTCAACACAGTCTACATTAGTGGGGTATGAGACAAGGTAAAGGACTGTAGAGACTTCTAGGAAGAAAAAATCTAAGGGCCAATACTGCATGAACTGGAAGAATCCCGGATGTCCGCGAGCGATTTCAATGTGTTACCACTGAATTCTCCCTTTCCTGATTGACTAGATATCTGAGTTGTTTTTTTTTATTAACTAATAAGTGGCGGATACAAAAACCAAAAAACAATACAAAGAGCTGTATTCAACACTGATTATATACCTCATAAATTATTCAATGTTTATAAACAATGCCAAGGAATTTCATCACATTTTGCCCAAATATTTTGAAAGAAAGTTAAAGAAATAAATCACAACTGAGGCTATAAAATTCTGCAATAAATTTAAAGCTCTGCTCGCTTAGAGGCATAAGTTATAAAGATATCTATGTTTTATTCTTGACCCACTACTTACACTATTTGGTCTTTAGATTTTCAGTTTAGAAAAAGACCAATTTCGAGCAAAAGAGATTGTATTTACAGGTATTTCAACTATTCCTCTCGGCATAATTAAACTGAGAGTAGATCGCTAGCGAACAACAGAGACAAAGAAGAACATTACGAAGAAGGGAGTTGCCTAAGAGAAATATTGCAGCCTGGGCACACATGCGATTCTAGTCAGACGGAAAAGTCAGATGCCGCAAGCTATAAACGCACGCAAACGTATTACAAGCCATGCAAGGCAATATATCAGTTTATTGATAAATATAATTTATTTAGTGAATATGAGAAATGTAATGTTTCATTTACCATAAGAGGAAAATAAAGACATTTCCTTCCACATACAAAAAATAACTAAATAGAAAAATAAATGAGAATAATAAAAATAAAATAAAGAAAAAAAAGAAGAGCAGATAAAAATATTTATTGTTAGGATTTTAAAAACCAATCTTATTTTGCCTGAAGGGTTTTTCCGCTGGCTGAGGAAAAGGAATTTCCACGCTCACTCATTCACTCAGTTATTCTCTTATTTTCTTACAGGATATTTTCTCGTCAATTCTCCCTCTCACCCTCGCAATATTCTTTCCTTTCTTCCTTACCGATCTAGTAATTTATACGATCTTTTCTTCCAATCAAATACTAGAAGTGAGACAGAGAGTAAAACGTTAAGACTTCATGGGCGAAGGAAAAAAAAAAAATCAATCTGGTAAAGACAAGTGAAAAAAGGAAAAGTTTAGAGAGAGTGAGCAGGACAGCACAATATTGAAGAAGAGACAGTTGAAGCACTGAAGGGTTATTGAAGGAGAAAAAAGAAAAAGAAAAAAGGATAGGAAAAACGAGTGAAAATGGGGGAAAAAAAGGTTGGGGGACAAACTTTCCCGATAAATGATGTTTATTTATACTGTAGTCCTAAGTATTGTCACTTCAACAATCTGCAGAATCTACTGCCAAGTACTTTTCTTTTCTTCTCTTATAACGTCAAGTAGTTAAAATTTAGTATCGTCATAACCGAATTTTAAATAAAGTACACAATAAATTAATTAGGATCAATAAATAAAAAACGAAAAATCCAATTAAATTTGATGGTTGATGAGTAATTTTTTAAAGTTTTCGAATATATTTCTGCAAATAGCTATTACAATGCCAACATTTACAGTTAATTTACGATTCACCATTTCAACTTATTCCATTGGAAAATGTTCCAGATATCAGGGTATAAGACTATCCGAACCACGAAAAGGACTTAAGAGATTGGAAGAGCTGAGAATATTTAGGCGAGGAACTTGGGCAATTAAATAAATAATGATTTTTGGCTGTGTAAGAGGTTCCGAAGAGCGGGATCCAAAGAGCAAAGAGAAACACCAAATTGAGAATTTCACTCGCTACTTAGGCCAGACTAGTGTGGGGGACTCTGTATATATGCAGCTGAGCTAGCCCTACTGGAGGAGAGTTTTAGAACAGTTAACAACGAGTCACCAACCAACTACTACCCTTCTCTTCATTCACTCTAAATCTCTCGTTACCTAATTTCTATTTACGTGTAAAGTCCAAGCAATTTGTGTTACTTCTTCATTATACAACGTTCAGCTTTATTAGCAGTTTATTTCTTCTTATAAACCCAATTCTCTCCTTCTCATATCCATTGTAGGCTGTTTCAATCGAGCTCAGCTTTATGCTTTAGGGTAACCGTACAGACAATCCTTACAATCCTGTGGGGCTTCTGTGTACATATCTTTCTCCGCCGGCGATATCCATTACCTCTCCTGATTTCTTCTGGGACAGTTTCGAGCCCATCGATTGTTTCAGCTCTTTGGATATCTCCTACTTTTCATCTTTGTTCAAGAAAAAAAAAACTCTAACTGATTGACTAGACTGAGAGTCTAGGTTGATTAGACCTAAAAAAATAAGGGTTATAAGGGTTACATTTATTTGACCATTTTTTAGAAAGAAGTTGATTTAAAGAATTTTACGCCAATGAATAACCACAGTAATTTTACGTTTTAAACGAACGTCAAAATATGAAGATGAATATATTCGGTGAAAAATCAATTTCGAACATTTGTAAAAACACAATGCTTTGAAAAAAAAAAAAAAATTGGACTTAAATAGATACAATCAGTGTTGTGTCATTTGTGTACATAAGGACAGGAAATGAATGCCACTCACTTCGATGCTTCCTCTGCATTATAGGACATAAAAATGTCGCCGAACGACGAGTGTTTTTGCACTGGGCTGCTAGAGATTGTAATAGCAAGCAGAAAGAAGACAGGCCCACTCTAGCCTGCTTAAGTCCGACAGTACCAGAGAGGGCCTGTCTTCTCCCTGCTTGCTATTATAAGATCAAGTGGCCGAGGCGGTCTAGAACGAGACGTAGGGAAAAAACTGAGATAATGAGGTAACTTCTTTTCAACAAAATAGAATAAAAAATTGGGATATCCATGAATCCATTCTCAGAGTTATAATTAACAAACTTTGGGAAAAAACTAAAAAATCCGGTCGATAATGTCGCCCTGGTAATAGGCTTAGTGAAAAGACAAAAGGTGGCAGGCAGATTTGCCAAACTGACTTACGCACATCATATATATAAATGCTCACACCAAATTCTTTAAAAAAAAAAGTCACTTTTCATGTTCAGGGCCTCAAAATATGTAATTCCAGTGGAAATTGAATTTGACACAAATGTTTAAGATTTAATAAAATGCAGAAAAGAGAGTTAAAATATTTTAATTCATATATGAAGTTGAATTTCCTCAAGTATTACTGTTTAATGTGAATAAATGAGTTGAAGAGAAATTATAACTTACAAGACGGCTAAAAGGGGAGCTGTTATTTAATTGGGAGGGGGGGGCGGAGCTCCTAGAAATATGTGTCACAAATCATGTAGCGTAAATTTCTTAGCGTTTTGCTGCATAAAGTTAATAAAGTTAGAAAGTGAAGTGAATATATGTTGAAGCAAAGATAGATAACATAAAAACGAAAAATAATTAATTTACTTTCCAATTATAAAGTGTAACACATTAAAATCATTTTCCATTTTCTATGAATTATTATAATAAAATTATATGCTATATGGAAATAATAAAATAAATTAGATATAATTTAGAAATTCATTAAATATTCATTACAGAGATATAAAATGAAAACATAAAATAGATCGGGGAATTAAATATTCATTAACCTATTGAAAATTAATTAGCATTCCATTTATATGTTTCAGAAATTAGACTATTTAGCCAACAAATTTTGAACCAATTTATTTTTTCATCAAATGCTATAAACGAATTTATTTTTGTTTTCTTATTATAATGACAACAGGAAAAAAAAAAAAGTCTGGTACGAAACGCTCACACAACTTTCACTTACTGCTGTTAATAAAACTATAGTTGATTTCCTTCAAAACTTATAATTTATTAAATGTTTGTCTTCAGTTTAATATCAATGGGAGAATCTAAAATTAAAATGACTTTTTCTTGAGGAAAGCATAACACCTCCCTCCCGCCTTCATTCATTAAATGAACATTTCCGGAACAAAAAAGATTCCATACAAAGAATCGTGAAAAATGAAAAAAACTATTCAGTGAAAAACCCCTCATTTTACTTATATTATTTGAAACTTCAAATATTGGTAACATATTTAATGAAAAACACAGTTGACTTTTCGGGTTTCTGCGTCAGTGGTTTGCTAAAATGAAGTGGTTCATTGCAACATAGGCGAAACGACAGTTTTTAGCAAACTACTGACCTGAACTAAACCCGAAAAGTCAACTGTGTTTTTCATGAAAATGGCCACGGATACCTAAAAAATCAACATATTTATTTCTATTTAGATTGCACAATTATATAATAAATTGAAATAGCAACTTTTAGAGGAAAACCCTAAACTCAATTCCTTCTCCCAAAAACCACTCACGTTAAATGAATTTTCCCAGAGAAATATTTCAAATAAAAGTTATAGCTTCAGAGACATTTTCCGTGGTAGCCCGCTTCATTTTGTGGTCATCGACTGGTTTCGGGCGTTCGCCCATCTTCAGGATGCGTTTTTCAGACAGTGTGAACATCTCAGACCTTGCACAGAGCAAACTTAGTTTACGTTGTGCAAGTCTGTGTTTCACCCGTCTGAAAAACGCATCCTGAAGATGGGCGCGAACGCCCGAAACCGGTCGACTGACACAAAATGAAGCAGGCTACCACGGAAAATGTCACTGATGCTTTCCAGCTCTGCGGAAACCAACCACCACAACAAAAGTTGTAGCTTTTTTTTTTTTTTTTTGTGTAGTTGATATTTCATGTTTTAAAGAAAATCGTTAAAGCCGTTTTTTTTTTTGTTTTTACAAAAAAATCACAAAAAACTGGAAAAACCATTCATTGAAGTGGTTACTTCCGTTGCTGGATTTTGCCCAAAATCTTCGTATCTGATGCTTCAGTGGTAGGTAGTACCTAAACGCGGTCCAGCAAATTTGATCTTCCTGAGATTTTTTTCGTTTTTGAGATATTCTGTTCCCAAATAAACATTAGAGTGACCATTTTCTAAAAATCACTATTTTTGGACTCAGGGAACGTCAAAAAGTATGTATTTCCGGTGAATTCTTAATTTTTTAAATCTTGCTCGCTAGCAATTCTAATTTAAAAGATTTCAATGAAAATATTTTCTTACTTTTTTATAAAAACATTAGCCCAAATGTACTAAAAAAAACAAACAAAAACTGCACTATCAAAAAAATGCACCAGAAAAAATGTATACAAAAAATAATATTGTTATATATATATATATATACAATTAAAATATATATAATTAATTAATATTCAATTAACAAATTTTCTTTAAACATGAATTTTCCATCATATTTAATCTAGGATAAATAAAGAGAGGTTACATTTTGGTTAGCACACAAGGCAGGTAATAATAGAGTGCAGAAGAAAGTGCCTGATCATACCACCATTTTCTTTACATTCCTAAGAAAACCCGAAAATTATTTTTACAGGAAAAACGTTTCAAATACGAATGATGTAAAGTTCATATCTTAGAGCTTAGCGCAACAAGATCAAAGAAAATTGTAAAAACTTTTTTGAAGAAAAATCTCGCTTTTCAATTAATTAATCTACTTTCTTCAAATCTGGAATTATAATAATATGTTCATTATAATAACGTAATATTGTATAATTTGCTGAACCATATATGGTATTCATGTAACACTTTAGTGGAAAGATTATCTAATGCTACAGCTGCCGCCATAATCCTTCAGAAGGCACTTTTCCAAGCAAAATGTTTGAAATAAAAGTGATAGACATTTACCCGTGTAAATAGTTTTTTGTTTTTTTTTTTGGCCAATAATAATTGTGATTCTATTGCATTCTCTTTTTTTTTGGCCAATCTTTCGTGGCCTCTCGTGGACCCACAATAATTGTGATTCTATTGCATTCTCTTTTTTTTTTGGCCAATCTTTCGTGGCCTCTCGTGGACCCACAATAATTGTGATTCTATTGCATTCTCTTTTTTTTTTGGCCAATCTTTCGTGGCCTCTCGTGGACCCACAATAATTGTGAT